>JABSMR010093314.1:0-12630 GCA_018902295.1 Dusona sp. PSUC_FEM 10030013 | reverse complement strand
TCAAGGAAAACATTTTTTAAACATTGTGCAAGAATATTTAAACTAATATTCGAATCAATTTTTACAATTTAAGAGTCTCAATTTCGTTGTCTGTTAAATATTAAATTCAAGAATTGAAATTCTATTTAAATTGATATTACAGGCACGGACCCGATTCTCACCTCGATCAAAACATCGATCAATTGTTTTTTTTGTTTAAACAACACGTTCGTAGCTCCAACAATGTAGCCGCTAACATTTACGTCGCCCAAAAGATCGAGGTAGGGCAGAGACAAGTATGGCAAGCACAGATAACCCTGAAATTAAATTCGTTCATTAATTTAATAACAATGAGAAAATGAATATCATATAATTAAAACGTATACTGACTTTGGTAAAGAGATTCAACGGTAAGCCGCAATTATCCGGATTAACGTTAGCAATTTGTGTCAAATTCGATGTCAATCGAGCCTCAGAAAGTGCGTCGCTACTAGTATCACGTGGGAGAACATTATCAACGACATCGCCCATAGCCAAATTAATGGCATTACCGCTCGCGACTCTGTGCACATTTTCACGTAATTTTGGTGAATATTTCGCGTTGCTCGAGACAACAGTGTCATAATTATCGCCATTTGTACGTATTTCCCCATTTTCAACAATGATTCCTTTGCTCCCGTCGTTCGTCGCGTGCTCGTTGTTATTTTTTCTCGTCAATGAGGTCAAGTTGTCGATACACTTTCCCTCCATAGTCTCCATCCTTTTATTGTCATTTATACAGAGAGAATTTTCGTTCGTACGATCAGTCAGTTCTTCGTTTTTTTCCTCCGATGAATCTTCACCGATTTCCTGATTCGAGTTCACTCTCGAGCCTGCTTCTTCTACTTCCTCGTCGAAATTTGGTATCGGTGACATTGGTCTTGAAGGTCTACAAAAAAAGAGATAATTATTGAGGCCATAAAAATGAAAACAATTACTTTTTGAACATTCTAGTTTTTCGATCTCCTTTTTTGTTGATTCATTTTTACATACTTGACGCAAGCTGCCTCTCTTAAACCATTTTCAATCAGTCCAGGATGCAAGGAAAGAAGAGTCAGAATAGCAACGCACAACGGCTGCACCGGTGATTGATAAAAAACTACTTTCTTCTCGAGTAACAACAGTTTGAACAGAAGCAGAGCTTTGTGACGAAATTGCAGTATAAAATCTCTCGCTGATAGGCCTGAAAATCATATGAATTATTGTGTCCGTTCGAACAAATTGAAAATCAAGCCAATAATCCAAATTTCATAGTCCGTGTGACAATTGTTTCGGAGAATAATGACAACAATTGAAAATGTATAACTGATTCTCCACATAGAAAGGAAAACAATTCTTATAAAGACAAAAGTAAGGAGTAAATTTGAAAAAATGACCCACCAACAAAAACCTGAGGTGGAATTTGACTATCGGCGCTCATACAAGCGTTCAAATGATGATAAGTATCCTCCAGCAGAGAAACTTTGCTGAAATCTCTCTCCTCGAAGTAGGCGTGAGTTATCAGCGCCATTTTTACTTGTATGTGTCCATAGAGTGGCAAATTACTGAGAACACATACAGACTTTTGTACTGTACCCCTTGTAATATCTGACGTACGATTGATTAGGTTCTGAAATGAAAAATTGGTCATTCTTATAATTGTGCATTTAATATGAATAATATTAATTGGTAATATTAGGGTTTTAAAAAAAACCTGAATAATTGAATGCGATAAGATATATTTATAAATGAGTTCTACCTCTGCAGGAATTTGTCTAAAACAAGAAACGCCAAAAATGGTTCTTTTAGCGTCGTTGAGACTGGGCAGATGGAAATAAACGGTATCTTCGTCATAATTGTGCGAGCCGTCGGGCAGAGCAAGAGTCGGCAAGTATTTCCAGCCCAATGGACATTCGTTGGGTGATCCAGGCACCAGCGGAGGAAATGAATATTCCACCTGAGAGAGAAGTAAATAAAGATGTTTCTTAAAAAAACGAAAATAGAAGTCGATAGACAGCTTTAAAAAAAAAATCAATAATTTTTCGTGCTGTTTGAGATTGCAGAAAAAAATCTAGAGTTGAGACGCAAAATAAACGAAAGGGAGAAGATAGAAAGGTTTTGAAAATTGTTTGAAATTTGGTACTCACTTGGCAACCCTTTTTGTGATGAAAACCAACGACAATGACGTGAAGTATCGGTCCCGAGGATTCTGCCATTATTTTTCACCTTCTTAAGACAACACTGCATCGACCACCAGTTCTCTTTTGTTTTTGTTATTGTTCCTTTCCTTTTATTTTTTATTCAACTGCGCATTCTTACTAAACGTCAAAATTGAATGGATCGCTATGAGAACCAGCGTCAAACTTCATGACAGCGACGAGAGGAATAAACACCCCCTTTTTATTATGAACGCAGACCGTTTCCGCCTCACATCTCCGCACGAACTCTGTACCGGACGATGTAGCAGCCGAATCGACATGCGCCATACTCTCGCGAATCTAAACGCGAGCAGATAGGAGAAAAAAAACTATCACTGCATTATCCTTGCAGCAAAGACGGGACATTCCGCGAGAATTATATTTCGAATATAAAATATATAGCAAAAGTTTTGAGGTTAGTATTGCCGGAGTTTCATCAATTTCTTCGTTAGATGTCACGTGAGTTTTTAAATAGTCGATAAGGTAGTTTTTCGGCAAACCGTCAAATTAAAACAAAATTAAAAACTCGATTTTTAAGAATCGAAAAGATTTGACTGTGAAAAAAAAATTCATTTATTATCTGGTCAATTGAACTGCAATTTAGTTTTTTTTCTCGCAAAAGAAATAGATGCCGCTTTTTTTTTAAGCCGCTCCATGGAGTTTCGCTCCGCTCCCACCACCGCTCGACGGCGCCACGCATCAAAGCCGCTGTTTTCTTTCTCCCTCTCTTTCTCATGACACAACCTCAAAACGTCAAAATCAATTTCAAAAGCTCTTCGGTAGAAATAACACACGTATGTTGCTGTCATTGAAGATTAATTGCGTGCCTTCAATGCGTGAATTATTGATCTTACGTGTAACAACGTATTTGGATCACGAATTCACTATGTTTTAAATAGTGTTGTGTTGTTCCTCTTCTCTCGTCTCTCGTCCTAACAAATTTCTCATACGTTGGACCGAGTTGAGGAAAAAATCATCGCAAGTGTCAGCTGGGGATATAAGATCGATTGTCAAACATTTTTTCCGTGAGTATCGAACAGTTTTTCTTCCTTTAAGACATTATTTAAAAATTGCTGATTTGTTTACTCTTTAAGGGGAAGCAAAAATGAATATAAGTGTTTCAAAAAACTATTAAATTCGCATTAAAACCATGTCGATGTCATGAATCATCACTGTATTATTGTGAATGTTTTTTTTTTAACTCATGATAACACATCAGCATCAAACATGCCGAGCTCTTATCTCTATGCTATAAACAACGAGGGACGAGTCTTCGGCCTCTCTACATCCGGTGGAATGTGGCGAGAATTCATGTATCTCGGCCTTGAGTTTAAACAACTTTCAGCAGTACCTCACTTTATGTGGGCTATTGGTGGCGATCGACAGGTTTATGTCCACGTGCATGGACTCGATATACCTATAAGAATTAAGGAAGAAACTTACGAGAACGAGGTGACTTAAATTTTTATCAATTTTACTAAGTTTTCAAATAATTTTATTTGAATTCAGAGTAGGAAGTAAAGATGGATTCAATTGTCATTGAAAATTATTGTGTTGTAGGTTTATAGAAATTATAATTATGTATTACAAAGAGAAAAAAATGTTGGCGCGCCAATCATTTTTTTACTTTGTATTTTGGCAACTTTAATTTTGTTATAAACAAATATTATCGCTTCCAACACAATAATATTAAATCGAGTAATTTTATAAAATGATAGCTTCATTAATTAAAGTTTTCTTTACCTTTGATGTTTTTCTTCTCATCATTTTACTATTGATTGTAAAGAAATAGTATATTATGTCACTAGGGAGGGAAAGTAGACTATTTCAAACGGTGTGCAAAATTGTCGCCCGAGCTGAAGGCAAGAGTGGCAAGCCTGCGGTTTGAGTCTTTTTCCATTCCCATGTATGAAATGGTAAAAAATAATAATGATTCGAAAGAGTTAAAAAGCACCTCTTTGTATGCGGTACAAAGTTTTGGATTTATTATTTTATTATAGAACAAAATCATTTGAAAAGCTCAAGTTATGTTTGAATGAAATCTAAGAAAGTCTTTTGAGATTATACAATATTGTCGAATAAACTGGAATTTTCTTATAAATAATTGTCTCTTTTAGTAAGTTCTGGAAAGAATTAGAAAATTTTGTGAAATTCTGCAATGTGATCTCTAATATTTTGGAATTTCTCACTGCATTCCGTCAGTGTTTCTACATATTTATAATTTTCAAATGTACGTCTTGCATTATATTGAGTAAGATTTTTCATCATTTTCTTTACGAACAGAGATGGTTACCTCTGGAAGGTTTTAGCGGAAGATTATTGCCAACGGATAGATACAATTTTTCCAATCAAGATGGTACGGTAGATCGTTCTCGGGACAAAGTAAAATTGCCATCGATGGCCTGGCAATGGGAAGGCGATTGGAACATAGAAACAACATTGGACGGCCAACCCCTGGATCACGATGTTAGAATACATATTTCTTTGATGTATTAATTTAAAAAATTACAATTTATTTATCGATGCGAAAAGAAAATTGAATTATACGTTTGTTCAATTTTAGGGCTGGACTTACGCCGTTGATTTTCCGGCAACTTATTCGACGAAAAAACAATGGAAGTCTTGCGTTAGACGACGCAAGTGGGTACGATATCGCAGATACAGTGCGATGAATTCTTGGTGCGCTATTGCCCCGCTTCATAAAGATGCCACAAAGGTCAGACGATAACGCAAATAGATAGTAATAACAGAAAATATTTCATTGTTGACATAAAATGTGGAAGTGAAAAGTATTTATTGGATGAAACAAAAAAATGTGGAAACTTGAAAGATTTAATAACGGTGATTGATTTTTCAAATTAGGAACCCTTTATCGATGTTGCTATCGGAGGAAATCAAATTCCGGGCGGAAGTCCTGGAAGTTTAGTCGTGTGGGCCGTCACAGCTCATGGGAGGGTAAAACTAAAATTTAAAATGATTAATTCTGGAAGCACAAACAGAAGAGTTATTTGAATCTCGTAATCTTACGTTCCTAGGTCATGTTCAGAGTCGGAGTCAGCTCAACTTCGCCAGAGGGTCAGAGATGGAGTGCTATAAAATTGCCAACGGGATACGAAGTTTGTCAAATAAGCGTAGGAGTTTCTGGACTCGTTTGGGCAATCCTCATGAATGGAAAAGCGATCGTGCGCATTGGTGTCACGAGAGAAAACCCAATGGGTAATAATTTGTCGCCTAAATTCTGTTCGACGTTTCGAAAAAAATATTCTTTACATCCAAAGTAAAATTTTTCAATTTTTTAAGCAAACGTCGACGCAAGGAAAACTATCACGTTATAATATCTCTAAAAATGCAAAAAAAAACACAACTACTAATTATTTGAAGATCCACTAAAAAAATTCGGAACATTAAAGAAATAAAAAGTATACGAAAAAGACTTTGGATAATATCAACGAAAAAAGATTGGGAAAATCATGAAAAAATGTCATTCTATTTCAAAATCGATTCGATAAATGCTTGTTTTTTTGTTCAAGGTGACGACTGGTCAGAAGTGGAGCCACCGCAATCGGATCTTCGTCTGGTGCAAGTGAGTGTCGGAAACGATGCTGTATGGGCTGTAACGCACGAGGGCCGCGTTTGGTTTCGAAAGGGGATAAAGGGCGAAATGAGTGGCGTTTGCGAGCAATTGTCAACTGGTACGGGATGGGTTGAGATGCTAAGTAAAATGGCGCTTGTTTCGGTAGCACCGAATGACCAGGTAATTTACAACGAAAAAAATTATTGAGCGCCTTGATTCAGCTTTTTTTTTGTACTTTTATATTAATTGGCCTATTTTGTCTAGGTCTGGGCTATTGGTTATGAGGACAGGTGCCTGTACTATCGTAATGGTATAACCAGATCCGAATTAACCGGCAAAAAATGGCGGCTCATTAACGTCCCGCTTCAATTAAGTCGAGCCAGTAGCAATGCCAGTTTGTCGTCGAGCAATAGACACAGTATGTGTGGTACACCTCAACAACTCCGTCATCAGAGTTGGAGCTCTCTGGTAAATCTATAAAGTTGCAATTTTATTAATTTTTTTTATTTAGTTCGGGTCTCATTTTGGAAATATTTGTCTGCGATATTTTGAAAAATCAAAATTAGGGTCAAACTACATATTTTTCGAAATTAGTCTTTTTGAGTAGTTTTTTTTATCAAATAACATTTTTGGAAATAAGGCTGTCAAATAAAAATAAAATGAAGTATGGATCGACGTTTGGATCGATTAACTACATATTCCGCATTGTAAATTTTTTATAAAAATTTAAGAATCGACCTCACAGTACGAGCGAAGGTACAGCACTCATAAGAGATTGGGAGGAGCAATCAAGATCGGCACCGACACCAACGTCATTAAAATTATGGCAAAAAACGAACGACGGTACACCGTCTGGAACCATTCAACAAACATCCTTCAAAGAAATGTACGAGCACGAGGAAAAAAATCGGTAAATCCCGAATTGTTTGCTGTTATTTTTCAATAATTGTTGTCGTACTGAAAGAAAAATTAGTGCTTAATCATAATCATTTGACAGATCAATAAATTCCGTGGAATTGTGCGATTTGACGGAAGCAAGCGTAGCCAGTATAACCATTTCAAACGAGTCCTTGTCGCAGAGTGGCGAATCAATTGTTGTCTCTGGTAAAGGAATGGGCAGTACAGTCAAGGTTGGATCATTACCAATTGTTTAAATAATTATTTTCCTACTTTCTACAATTTTATTTCAGTCGATCAATTATCATTTGACTGACCAACGAACTGACTCAAACATCATTGTTATTTGAAATCCGGAATATTTCCAATAGAAATATATCATTTGTCCGGTTATTTGTTCAGCTTATTTGATGAATTAAAACATTCATTAAGTTACCATTATAATGGGCGTGGATTGATAATGATTCGCAAATGTAAATAGCGCATAACATTTTTATTTGCCTTTTTCCTTTATAAAAATATATAAAAATTGGATTATTTCGAATATATGATTCTAGTCATAAAACTTAAATGAATTAGTACAAAAAAAAATTGCAAACAAGATTTTCAAATATTGCAGGTCAATCCAGCTGCCTGGAGTCCCGTACATTCAGTTGGCTCAATGGTCGGTGTCGAAGCTCATCCGGAAACCGATGGAAGTGTCTTCGACCCTGATTTAACCGGTGATTCCGGAGTTTATGGCGAAGACGAGAGCACAGCCGCTGTTTATTGGGCCGAATGCGATGTATCCTGGTCAAAAGTTGAAGCCGGAGCTTGCTTCGTTGACCCGACAAATCCACCAAAATGGTACGATCAAAAACTTTGCACGTAGTCCTCAAATATTGAAAATTCAAAATTACATCGTCGTTATTAATTCAATTCCTATGATCTCTATATGCATGATTCGACACAGGAAAAAACTTTGTCAATTTGTCTGACTGTATTTTTCACTATTGAACGAATTTCAATGAATCTTCCAGAGGCAGAAAACTTCTCTTCCACAATAGAAATTGCCTGTATAACTTTACGATGAATTCTTCATTACGTGAACATTTTCAACTTAGAAAATTAGCTAAACATCAAAAAATGAAGACAAATCGATGAACCAAGTTTAAAATGAAAAAATGGGTGAAACAATTTATTTTTATTTCTATTTCAGCTGCTCATTTTCATGAATTTTCATTCAGAAACATTGAAAACACTGATCGATTTCTTTTTACCTCAAAATTTTTGTGACAAAATCTCAAGAAATCTCTTTTTAGACACTCATCGACGTTATCCTAATGATTGGTTGAGAAATTAACATTTTTGAGATATTTATTGGAAAGCTGACTGACAAACGTAGGAAATGGCTTTTTGCCTATTCCGATATCTCAATTTTTTAATAAAAGGTTGTTGTTAGGTTTGGGTTTTTCTTAGCAATTGGATTCCGTCTGAATTAAAAAAAACAAAGTTTAATTTCCTTTCATTTGAAAATTCGGCAGGGTCGCAGATGGACCACACTCAATGGCCCAGGGTGAAATTGTCGAACCATGGAGGATGCGAATTCTCGAGGAATTAAAAAATCGTGTAAGAAATGCAGACTTTGATCTTTCGAGATACGAGAAAGCGATCGAGAGATCTTCCTGGGTAAAAAACGGCGATGCTCGTTGCAAACTGAAAGGTAGTCTTGTTTATGAAGATTGCGTTATAGAACTTGAGTGGATAAGCAGTGACAGCGGTACATTGGATTCTGGAACTTTGACGATTCTGAATGCCGACGGAGCGACGACTATAGTAATGATCTAAGTTATCAAATAATCAAAAATTTCACAATAGAATTCGAGTAATTGTGATTTATTGAAATTCTTCATTCATTGTTATTTCAATCGATGCCACTTATTTTCAAATTCTTTAATTGTATATATTAATTGAATCAATTAGTTTTTTTAACCAATGGCATTGACCATCATCCTTTTTATTACAGATGCAATTTCCTATATCGGAAATTGTTTGCGTCGTTTGCTGCAGTGAGCCTGGAAATCCAAGGCTCGCGATCCACACGCCCCGTTTGCCACGATCGAAAGTACTCAGACTGCAATTTGCCAGCGATACAGAAATGGAAGATTGGATGGGTCACATAACGTCAGGTAAAATAAAAACGAAATTTCAGTAACAGGTAAATTAAAGCTCGAGTCTACAGAGACAAATTTGAAAGTTTTCATTCAATTTTAAACATCATTCCTTCTTAGTTTCCTGCAAAATGAACAACGTGTACGGGAGGCCTGGACCCAATTCGATTTGGGCGACCACCGCATTGGGCGATGTTTTCGTCTACGATCCCGTCTTGGCGGAGGTGGGAAAAAAAATGTTTAACTGTTGAGAAATGTGCAAAAAAGCTTTCACCGATTAATTAATCAATTATCCCCACAGGCTAATCAATATTTAGAGGGACTTTATTCGCAAGAATTGGACACCGCTGGCAAAGATTTGCCCTTTGAAAGTATTTTGCAAAATGGCTTCCGGTCCGGTAGCGCTTTACACATATCGGTTTGCGTTCACGACGATGCCGACCGGTAATTAAAAATAATCAATCGACAATTCAAATTGACGTAAAAAATCGTTTGGGAAATCAATGAAAATCAACATAAATTTGAAATTACACGATAATTAATAAATCAGTAACAATTTATTAAGGTCTTTTTTATTTGTTATTTTGTTTGCAAAGGTTATCCTTCAATCTCGTGTGTCACATGACGACGGTCTTACGACAGAAAGGAGCAGCGGACACGCACGACATCGCAATGCATTTTAATCCACGATTGAAGGAGAACATAATCATTAGGAATACTTATCAAAATGGCCAATGGGGCGACGAGGAGAGAGGGGGCAAAAGTCCTATTAAAGCCGGCTCGGATTTCACGCTGAAAATCATTTGCGAGGACAACGGTTATCGTATTTTTATAAACGAGAATGAGTTCACGTTTTTCAGCCACAGAATATCTCCACAAAGTATCACGCATTTGAGAATAAAGGGACTTATGACTTTGCACTCTGTGCTGTATAAATCACCGATGGTAAAATCTATAAAAACGTAGATGACGAGCAGACAAAATCAAGATGAAAAACGTGCATACCACCATTTTTTTTTCAATTTTTTTTCGACAGGTCATAATCGAACCTATGGGAATGTTCTGGCGGCAAATCGGTGGCCATTTGAAGAAGGTCGAGACTTGTAGTTCAGGGATAACATGGGGAATTGGTTATGACAATACAGCTTGGGTTTACACGGGCGGATGGGGTGGACTTTTTCTTAAAGGTAACGAAAATTTGTATTCTACCATTTTGGACGAGCACGGAATATACTGCGAGGAAAATTGGAAATTCAGAAGAGAAAAGAAAATTATGAAAAAGCTGAGAAAAAATTAATTGTTCAGGATTGGAGGCCAGTAACACAGGAATAAATCCAATGATGGATACTCACAATTATTTCGTGTACGAAAATCAACGCTGGAATCCAGTGACCGGTTACACGTCGCACGGACTTCCAACCGATCGTTACATGTGGAGTGACGTTACAGGACGTCACAAACGTATACGAGAGCACACGAAATTGCTGTCGATGCATTGGCGTTGGGTTTCGGATTGGATTATCGATTTTCATACTCCGGGTGGCGTCGATCGCGACGGTTGGCAATACGCCACTGATTTTCCATCGCAGTATCATGGCAAAAAAACTTTTACCGACTACGTCAGGCGACGAAGATGGTTCAGACGTTGTCTCCTCACTAGTAGCGGACCTTGGCAAGAATTGGGCAATACGAAAATCGTTGATGTTTCTTTATACGTTAGTGGAAAATAAATTGATTTTTAGCAGTCACCTTACTTTTTAATTTTTTCATTATATTTTTATATTTATTGTAGGTTTCTGAAAAACCCGGTACTGATTCACCCATCGATGTTTGGGCGGTAGCCGCAAATGGTGAGGCTCTTTTCAGACGAGGAGTTTCAGAATCCTGTCCCATGGTAATTATGAATAATTTTTTAATTTTCCAACAAATTTCAATGCCTGGAAATTTTGGGGGAATAAGTCTCTTATATATTTTTCTATTAAAATGATTGGGCAAGAATTTATCATTTAGTTTTGTACGATTTCAACCGTTTTTTATTTTTATTTTTTTTTATTATTAAATTAATAAAAGCAGATGTATTTCATTGTCGTCAGTGGAAAATGAGTTTCAAATACTTTGGTTGAAATTTGTATTTTTAATTAGTGCTATAGACTCGAATCGATTGATTAATTAATTCACAGGGTGTTACGTGGGAACACATACCGAGCGATCAACCACTAGTCGGTATTTCATGTGGGCCGCACAATCAAGTTTGGGCGATTGGAAAAAACGGTTCCTCGTATTGGCGTTTTGGAATAACAGCTGCGAAACCAATCGGCGAAGTTTGGACGAATGTTGAACCACCGGCCGGTGCACATTTGAAACAAATATCCGTTGGTTCGAACGTCGTTTGGGCACTCGATGATTCTGGAAGATTGTCCGTACGACGTGAAATTCAACCCAAAGTATTTCCTGAAGGAACGCACTGGCAAACCTTGCCAGCGATGCCCAACGATCCCATTCATATAGGTACTTGTTGTCTCAACATTCTCTTTCATATTTCTTTTTTTTATTTTATATCGACGAATTTGTTAAATAAAAACAAATATTCATGAATTTTTGAAACAATGAATAGACTAATTCAATTATCATCACTTATACGCTAGTTTATGAATTGTTATTTTTATTTTATTTTTCGCGAATTTTTATTTTCTCAAGGAATTTTCCAGCCCTTAATTCTCTGGTTTCTCGACTCTTTTTTTTCCTCTGTCTCAGCTATGACAGTGCTCAATAATATTTGCTTTGGATCAGATCAATCGGTCATAACCGCGAAGCAAGGATTCCGTCACATTTCCGTTGGGAGAGAAACCGGACAAGTTTGGGCTATTTCCGGTGCTGGAATAGTTTGTAGGAGGATCGGTATAACGGACGATAATCCAGCCGGAACAGGATGGGTCACTGGAATTGGGGTAAGTTAATGCAAACACTTTTTTCCTCAAGTTTTCTTTACCTTCAATTTTGTTCATTGTTTTATAATTATATTACATTTTTCGTTGGTCTAATTTTCGTGAAATTAACTTGTTTAACAATTAATCTTGATTACTTTGAGCAAAAGTCCAATTTTTAGTTGTATTAAACAATGGCTCTCATCTCATAGGCAAATTGGCAGTACATAAACGTCGGAGGCCTCGTGAACGGTTCGAAATAATTATTCAACGATCCAAATTTCCGAACAAAAAGTTCAACCGCTTATTTATGGATAAATAAAATAGCCTAACGAGATCGGATTTTCAGCCAGTCAAATCCGCTTTTATCTCTCGAATGTTTAACTTCGTCTCTCGGAGACAAGGGATTCAGATGATATTACAAATTGTTCTTCAGTTATTCTTGCGATATTTTTTTATCCATCAAACTAGTTTATTCGATAAAAAATTATTGACGTAACAATTAAATATAAGAGAACTTAACTTTGTAACGATTAGTTTAAGCTTTTGAAATTTCGAAACTTTGATCTGAAATGTATGTAATTTGTTCTCGCTCATGCCAGGGTAGTGAAAATTAAGTTGTATATTCGAATAGAATTTCTGGGGCTAAGAAATACGTTGGAAAAAAACGTATTTAGAGAATGAGAAAAGAACGATTTTTAATATTTTTTGCCATTTCTGCTGTGTCTATCCACGCATAATAAGAAACTGCACAGTATTTCAAGTGAGTGACGTTTTATTGCTCGACATTTAATTTTTAATATATCGTGATTGTTCGAAAGAAGGAAAAAAATAATTCTGAGGCTCGTCTTGAATGTAACCAAAGAGTGAGATAATGTCTGTATGTATAT
>JABSMR010093203.1:0-12633 GCA_018902295.1 Dusona sp. PSUC_FEM 10030013 | reverse complement strand
ACACGGAGAGAAAATAATATCAAAAACTACTATGAAATCATAGTTCTCTGGTACTATGTTGAATCTCTGAGGGTTTTTAGCAAAAATATAGTAATTTTTTAAAGAAATTAGGGTAAATATTTCAATATTTTCGTTATTTTCAATGAAATTTCAACGAAATAGTATATTACGCTACTAGGGAGGGAAAGTATACTATTTCAAACCGCGGGCTTGCTATTTTTCACCACACCTTCGCGGAAAATTCGACTTCCGTAAAACGCAAAGTTGACCTTTCGGCGGAGGTATGGTAAAAAATTACTATGTTTTTGCTAAAAACCCTCAAATGGTTGACATGGTACCAGGGCATTATGATGCTATAGTAATTTCTGACACTATTTTATCTCCGTATATACATTTATATATTGATCCTCCACATTAATAAGGATAAAAATCTATCTACTATCACTTTTTTGTAGGACATTTTACGTTCTACAAGATTCGAACTATCTCTATCTTGAATCGTTTCGATCATGTGCCCTGTAACGAAGTGCGTGTTCTCCAATTTTAATAACTAATCATTAGAGATTCTTATCGAAGCACAGTACCAGATTAACTTATCAACCCGAATCAGTATAAAACTTCAGTTTGCAATATTTGCCATTCAACCTGGGACAGAGTGTATCGGAGCACTTCTATAGGTACCTCAACTCGTATTCTTAATGGAAATTTAATGAAAATACTTATACGAAAATCGTCGTGCTTCAGTGTATATATCTAGAATACGAAGGCTAATGGAAGAACAGTTTTGATTCATGTTTTAAGATTGTCATAGTGGAAGAAATTTTCACTGAATTGGCTAAGAATTAGGATATTTGTGTTTTGTCAGAGAAAAAAATTATACCAAAAAGTATTGTTATAACATTTATTCAGTGATTATTTAATTACTGTGTAATAATCATTCAACAATACAGATACAAACAAATTTTCTGAGTAGTCTTATTCATCACAAATCCTCGATGAAGTATGGGAATGGTATGCTCTGGATGAATCAGCTGCTGATTTCTTCTAGATTTAATGACCTTTCTTGAAAGACCACTTCTTCTCGTCTTCGTGCCCGCCTTTTTTGCCATAACCGTGATGATGTTTGTAGTGATCGTCATGGCCATCAGCTTCTTTATGGCCCTTATGATCATGGAAATGATGACCCTTTTCGTGATGACCCTTCTTTCCATAATGATCATCATGGTGACCACCCTTGTGATGTCCCGCTTTGTGATGTCCACCCTTCTTATGCTTATGCTCGTGATGGTGGCCTCCATGTTTTTCATGATGATCCGAATCGTGGTGTTCGTCGTGGAATTCCTTATCCTTTTTGTATTCATCAAGTTTCTTCACTTCGTGATGACCTTTGGTGTGATGACCTTTACCATAACTGCCTTTCTCGTGGAATTTGTGACCTTTTTCACCCTTTTCTCCTTTGTGATGTTCGCCAAAATAGCCATCATCGTGATGATGATGTTTTTTGTGACCTTCATGTTCGTCGTAATGACCATGATGATCTTCCTTATCGAAATGACCTTTCTTTCCTTTCTCGTGATCGTGATGACTCTTGTAGCCCTTGTCGCCTTTATCTCCGTGCTTCGAGTAATGATCCGAGTGATGTTCGTCCCCACCACCCTTTTCGAAGTGATGACCAGATGCGGCAGTCTCGAGATCACTCACGAAACGTTCTGGTATATCTCTGGCGCAAGCCAATGCTACGATCGAGACCACGAAGAGAATCAAGAAGGATCCTTTCGGTAAAATCCACGAACGGGGGATCATTTTTTTTTTATTAAATAGCTCTCGTAGACCTAGAACAGAGGCGAACGTGTCTACCTCACGATTTATGGTGATGTGACTTTTCGCTTTTGCCAGCAACCTTTATTTATATCCCCGATACTGGGCAATCGGTTGGTACGTGGGGTTGGGTAGATACGGAGGTTCTGAAAAAAAAACATTGAATGGGTGGGGAATACGATTCGGTCTACAGGAGTATTGCGTTAGCGAGCTTATACTTTTTCTATACGTATCTAGATTGATACGAACTTTCCTAACCACAACACCGTTCTTTCACGGTGGTCCACATTTTTTCGGCACCTATATTCCTCGTGATTGTACACGCTATTTACAATTTTCACGCTTAACGCCTCTAACATTGTGTAACTAATATTCTGCAACGACTCAAGTCTTGAAGTACGATCCGAAACATGCAATCAATTATTGTTTTTTTTTATACGTATTTTCCATTCCGGGGGGGTATAGTTTTGGTAGAAAGCGAAAAAAATGATTGAAAATCTTTCGGTGACAAACATACACTACGTTCTAGTCA
Organism: Dusona sp. PSUC_FEM 10030013; assembly: GCA_018902295.1. Lineage (NCBI taxonomy): Eukaryota > Metazoa > Arthropoda > Insecta > Hymenoptera > Ichneumonidae > Dusona > Dusona sp. PSUC_FEM 10030013. The sequence goes on along the minus strand of JABSMR010093203.1, from coordinate 10,283 downwards.
GAAATATTGACAAAGTCGGTGGCGTCATTACAGTTATTTATTCTGCAAAGCTAGAAAATACTCTTCGATCAGAATGTATCAATTATTCATCGAATTGAAATCTCTATATTCATTAAGTCCCTGCCCCTTGAATGATATACATTTTCATGAAATCGATTACGCAATATCGTGTAACTATAATACTAGTATCAATATCTGGTTCAGATAATGTGCACCTGATGAGGTACAATATCGTGAGTAAAATTTAAACCCTCCAACCATATATTATGAACTGGGAATTATTGCGAATATGAAATACGTGTTATAAAGGTATTTCACGTATCACCAGTCCTTCGCTGTAGACGTTTCATATACCGGTTAACAATGAAGGCTGGATTACCGATGCAGTTAATCCAACTTTTAGTTGTATGACAGTTAAATATACGATGTATCTAGAGAAACCAGTATCATTTTCCATGCTGCATTTGTACTCGGATAAGCTTTATCATTAGAGATTTAATATTCCATTTCTCCAGCCCTTGGATCCATTGAGAATTTCTCATTAGCGTCCGAATGTATGGTCGAAATAATAATACCTCCATCAATGCAATATTGTTTCCGAAGTTATTCTAATCACTAATCGTTGTTATTGGTTTGTTTGCCAAATCCTTACGCATATAATAAATTTGTACTTCCACAGGATATTATTGGTTTATATATGTTTTATTAAATAAATTCTTCATTAACATTTGTTATTATTAATAAAGTTTGTACCTAAAAAATAGCCAACGTTTAATATGTATACACATGCTGAAATAGCGATATAACGTATATCAGGATAACGGGGAGAAGATGCATAATAATCAATGGTGACCCTTGGAGAAACCGTGCTTTTTGCCATCATGATGATCGCCCTTCTTCGCAAAGTCCTCGTAGTGGGAATAATGGTCGTCGTGGCCGTGTTTCCCATGATAACCTTTGTGGTCCTCGTCGTAATGTCCCTTATGATCATGTCCCTTTTTACCGTGGTGATCGTCATGATAACCAGAGTGATGATGGCCGCCCTTCTTGTGATGACCCTCCTTACTGCCATGATGATGATCGTGATGTCCGTGTTTCTCATGATGTCCTCCCTTGTGATGATCGTCATAGAACTTGTGTTCCTTATGATAATCATCTTTGTGCGCCTTCTTGTGATAGCCATGAGTCTTTTCACCTTTTTTGTGGCCTTTCTTCTCGCCAAATTTGTGACCTTTATGGCCGTGTCCACTCTCGTGGTGCTCTCCATATTTGTCCGCTTCTTCGTGATGATGTTTTTTGTGGCCACCGTGTTCCTCGTGGTGTCCGGCGTGGTGCTCTTTACCGTGTTTACCATGATCGCCCTCGTGATGATGATGGTGAGTGTGATAACCCTTATCACCTTTTTCACCGTGGTCTTCATGGTGATCCGAGTGATGCTTGTGACCATGGCCAGATTCTGAATGATGCCCATGATGACTCGCGGCGATTTCAAGATCTCTATAGTCGTCATCCGATTCTCGTGCCAAAGATAAGGCTACCAGCGCCAAAAGCACAGCAAGCCCTAGGCCCAGCCTCCATCCAAAGCAACTTCTAGTCATCTTGGGTACTTTTGGAAAACAAGGAGTGCAATCGACTGATCAAACACGTTTCATGTTTACGCTTATATACTTGCTCTCCCTATTATACCGGTTAGAGACTGCGTAATCGATTGCGTTTGTCGCACGCTAACGAAGCATTCCCAACTCGGGACCTATATTTCGCAAACTCCTCTTTCCAGGACAGACACTCTACGCTTCTATCACTCGGCTCCAACAACTCTCGTTCCAGAAAAACTGATTAAAAGATCCTCGTTACATTTCTCTTATTAAGTGATCCTAGAGATCATCCGTGGCAATAATACTCCGAGATATTGTTAAATCTATGTTCAAGTTTAAATTAGATTCTTTATTTTGATATCGCAAAATTTAGCAACGTTACGACTTCATTACAACTATTTGCGCAATTATCTCGCTCGGTGTGACACGCAGCCGCTGGACAATTTCGAGTTATAATTTATAAATTAGGTTAAGGAGACACTTTCGAAATATTGTAAACGAGACAGGAAAGCGCAGTATACTAGTAATTTTTTGATAGCACCAATTATCTTGCCAATCGATATAAAATCGTAGAGATTTGAGTTCCAACGCACATTGTACACACGCTACTGAAGTGTTCAGAACCCTGCGTTATTTTTGTATTTTGGGTCTTCTAGCTTGGGAAAAGTTCTGCCAAGATGAATTATTTGACAGTACTTTGTCTTGTGGTACTGTGCATTAACGTGCACATTGCTTTCGGGAGGAACTTTTTTAGAAACTTTGGTGACCTCGATTCAGCAGCGTCCGGTCATCATTTTGAAGAAGGTGAGGGTGAGGAGCAGCATGCGGATAAATTTTCAAAGCATGGAGAGAAAGGTGAGAAGGGTTATAAGAGCCGACACGAAGAAGAGAAAGGAAAGGAGGGTCACCACGACAAGGAAGCGCACAGGGGTCAGTACAGCGAGAACGAAGGTCACAAGAAGAGCCATCATCATGACGATGGTTACTATGCCGAGCATCACAAAGGCGAGAAAGGTGCGAAGGGTCACAAGTACAACGAAGAAGGTCATTATGCCAAAGGACACAGTACCAAAGGTCGTCATGAGATTCATAAGCTCGACGAGTTCTTGAAGAATAAGGAGTTCTGGGACGAGCACAACGATGAAGGCTATCATGAGAACCACGGAGGTCATCATCACGATCACTCTTATAAAAAGGGCGGTCATCACAAAGCAGGACATCACAATAGTGGTCACCATGAAGATGCTCACGGCAAAAAGGGCTCTCACGAGAAAGGATCCCATTTCAATGAGCATAAAGGTCACAAAGCTGCTGACGGTCATGATGAACACCGCAAACATCATTCTGCTTATGGAAAGAAGGATGATCATGATGACCACAAAAAATGGTCTTTCGAAAAAGGTCATTAGCCTTTTTAAAAATACTTTTCTTTAAAAATAACTGTTTAACTAATTTTTCTTCGGTTGTTCCCATTTTGGGAATTCAAATTAATTTACAAGTTTTTCTGTACCCAATCAATAAATAAATAAACATATGTTTCTGCACAATTTAAAATTAGGTATCACTGCATTCCTTTCTTTCATTCATTTCCCACACAGTAAAACATTGGTATTTATTACATTATTACATTGTTTTCCGTAGCTTATTTTACAACTCTATGAATTAAATACCGCGTTTAAACGATATCGTTCGAGGTTTATTTATTATGTGATTCATTAGATACGATAGGTCTAAATTACCCAGTAATAATATCCCAACCAAAAATCACCCCGCCAATAATAACCCATGGAAAAATATCCCATGCAAAAATAAACCTACCTATGAATACCTCACAGAATCACACACAAATACAATCACACCGAAATAAACAACACAATCACACATGCTAATATACAGCACAACCCACATACGCGAATCAAGCAATTTTACACGATTAATTAACATATTATGTTTATCCGACAATAGTAATATCCTAAACAATCATACAAATCACAACACACTGACACATCAAACAAACACAATCATATACCAAACGCACACGTACCCGACATAACAACTCATCCCCAAACGCAGACACAAATGCATCCACATATCCCTAACAATAACATCTACACAGCACTCAAAAGCTGAAGTCAGAATAAACATATTTTCATGTATTGCAAATCATAACATGTATATTGCAACCTCAATATTGAATGCGAATATCAATATTGAAGGCAGATGACCCTCCGAAAATAATAATTCTTAATTTTTAAATAGGAAATAGTAGCTTCTGGGTTTGGGATTCGGGTGCTTCGCGCCCCAATATGTTTTCATGGGGAAAAAACCCTGAGGTTTGAAATGTCTTAAATCTGATTAGTATATTTTCATAACATGCAAATCATAAAAATAGTATAATGTTCACGTGGAAACAGTATTTTGTGGTTTTGGGAGTAGGGCGTTTTGCATCCCAATCCTTTTTTTAGGAAAAAATCTTTTAGGTTTGAATAGTGTATTTTTTAAAAATACTATACTTTTTTTTAAATATACTATTTGAACCAAAGAGGATTTTTTTTTGATATATTATTTGGGATATTATGTACTAGGTTGTTTGGTATTGGGGTTTTTTTACACCGAGATATTTTAATAATTGGATATTTCTACCTGGGATTAACTTACTAGGTTATTATTGCATGGAATAATTTAGTCAGAGTTTGCGAGCAAGTGCGAGTAAATTCTCAATGGTATCCCATATATAATTTATGAGAAAAACTGTTATAATTTAGTTTTGTGTATAAACTATTAAACGACATATTCTCGGAAGTCGAATCACATAAATTACATGCATTTCGATATATTTAAATTTATTTTCAAATTCTTGCCAGAAATAATAAAACGGGAACGATTATTGAAAACAATTCAAAGATTGGTATCCGATATCAAATAGAAACTTTATTTAAAATGGAACAAAATAGAATGTGAGGTTGAATTCAAATGTGTACGTGACTTGCTGAACATCGAGTAAATCGTGGTATGGAATTAAAAGTTCTGGTAAAAATATATGCGTTCATCTTTACATTCCCAAACGAATTGTACCATCGATTCTACAAGATAGGATATACCATTGGAATGAATTTTGAACCGTGAAAAAAATTAAAAGTAATTAATGGTAATTTGGTAATTTAATTTTGAAGTAATAATATACAGGAAAATTTCAATAACATATTTGTGACATTTATATAATTTTTTTTGCCCTAATTAACGTTTATTGTATTGGCCATAGTTTTTATGTTCTTTTGCTCCGTTGGTGGCCGCATAATCCGAGTGATTATTATAGTACGAATCTCCGCCTTCTTTGCTTCTGGAACCTTTGTGCTGTGCGTTCTCGTGGCCCTTATCGTACTGCCCATCTTTGCCTTTTTCGCGGTTCTCATAGCCTGAGTCGTGTTGTTGCCCTTTTTCGTATCCGCCATCAGCGGACGAATGATGGTTTCCAGAAGATGAATTTTTATCGTAATAACCGCTCTTGTGATCCTCGTCGTAAAAATCAGTATCCTTTTTGTACTCGTCCTTACGATAAACATTATGAAATCCTGTTGTTTTTTCACCTTTTTTGTGATAGCTTTCTTGGCCGTAGTTTGAACCTTCGTTGACCTTGTCGCCTTCGTCATAGTTACCATAACGGCCGGAACTTTCACTATGTGATTTTTTGTTACCCCCCTCATCACTATAATGACCTAAATAAGCCAAATAGAAATAGAAATTAGATGGTCCCTGTGAACATTTTCACTAGAGGATTTTCGTGCAAAAACTAATACTCACTATATATATAAGTATATGGCGGTTACGTAACCAAATATAAACATTAATTGATAGAAAATAACCCACAATTTTTTTATTGATATCAATTTATTTTTAATAAAAAGTTGTCCTGCTAAGTATTTGAAGTTAATTATTGACAATTTTTCGTCTCAAGATCTCAATATGTGAAGATTGCAAAATTTCTACTCGACCTACTAACCTTCGAGTCCATCTTTGTGATAGTTCCTTTGGTCGCCATTATCAAATTCGTGATGACTCTTATAGCCTTCATCGCCATGTTCGCCATGAGATGAGTGTTTTTCAGCATTGAAATCTTCTCCCTCACCGAGTTCTTCGTCATCATGATGTTCCTCTATATCATCGTCTTCCTCGCTATCGTCATCGTCGCTGTCATCTTCATGAACGTGCTCTGACGATCCATGTGCTCTTGCAGGAACGTAGTAAGGTGCGAGAGGTAATTTTTTAGATGCTGGTAGCAATGGTACAATGTATCCTGGCGGAATGGCTGAAATTCCAGTTTTATATGCTGGTAACGAGCTCGAAATAATGGTCGGAGGTGAATGCAATATTCTTTGAGGATGTCCGTAATTAATGTATTGAATGGGTTTCGGCGCGTCGTAGTAACCTCTCGTTCCATGATTTGTGTATTGGACAATCGACGCTTGTTTTCCTGGTTGTTGATCGTAGGAATATCCAGTCGCCGATGTCTCGAGATCGGCCATTCGCATGTGGGACATCGTCATTTTTTCCATCGTGGTTGGAAGAGAGTTTATCGAACCAATTAGTATAATCGCACTCCACACGAAAATTTTGAGTACAGTTGAATCCATAGTTGAAACGCCAATAAAAATATGATAAAGCACCAATGTCTCGATCCTTTGCTGGATTAGTCAACTGTGTGCTCGGATGCAGTATTCGTAAGATCTTTTATATCCACGCCTAGAATATGTGGACGTGGGACATGCTAATAATTATAACGGCCATGGTCATTAAGGGGTTATAATTCAAGTACGTTTAATCTTACCGACACTGTTGTATGGATATCTCGTTGTACTCTGTTCAAATGTTGCGAAATTTCTCGGAGTCAACAGATTGATGTATATGTGCGAACGAGAGTGGAAGAGCCAACGACCGTGAGTATTCATTTTGAATTGCCACAACGGTTTCTCGGACCTTAGATGATGGCCACATTTATCATGGCCTCTTTTCATGCGGAATAGGGTAAGAGTTTTCATTCATACATGATAAACGTCGCATTCGTATTATACGTACTTTGGACATCGAGAGAAATAGACTAGATTCATTACTACCAATTGTCTTCTCGTCGATCGACGTATATTGCAACGAAAATGCCCTCAATTACATTATGAAAAAAAAATAAAAATTAAAAACATTTTTATTTTCATTGGTATAATCTTATCGAATGCACGCATTCACGAATTTTATTTGTTCGCAGTACTATTTTACGATTTATCGACGATTGCGAAAATCTGAACGATGAAAAAAAGTCATTGTAGGCAAATGGTCAGGCATGCGTGAGCAAATAACACGTGCCGTCGGTCGACAGGACACTCGGCCCTGAGTGCTCAATGGGGCGAGTCTATGGGCTTTATTTCAAACTCGTGAAATCCGTAGGATTGTCGAAACCACGAGCAGCCAGAAACGGCGATGCTATTATATCGACAATAATGAAGTTACTCCAGTAGCTGCATTTCGGAGTAATATCGCTATGAAATGCTTGCGAGGAGGTTGCGAACGATTCGAGCGCTGCCATCGTTTGGGAATTCTGCCGCAAGTGATATATAAAAGACAAGCATTGTGGGCAATACGATTGTAGTATCTGACAATACGATTGGGAGAAGACATCGACAAATATTGGCACGCATTATTGACAGTTTTATTCTGAATAAAATAAAAAATTCAAACTATATATACAATTTTTTGTAACTCACGTAATTATAAAAAACTGTCTCTAGAATCGGGAATAATGCAGAAAAGATTTTCGCGTGGATGGCTTGTGGCTTGTATGTTTGCGTGTATAAATGGATATCCCGCGAGATATGGCAAACGAGCTGAGACTTACGGGTTAAATTCGAACGTGGGTGAGTTTTCTGGAAACGACTATGATTTTGAAGATTTCCCAGCGGAAAAATATGTGGATGCTAGCGAGAAGGCCACTGTCGAGACGCTCGAAGAAGCCGGAGATTCCGGAACGACCGCTAAAAACTCTCATGTTCGTTTGCCACTTAGGCCTGAACCGGATGCTGAAATGTTACCCGCTCATTACACGGGTGTTGAGCCACCAGGTGTCGATCATATGGAAATCGTGTCATTCGACTCTTCGGGTATGAGTTCCAATTCGAAAAATACCTTGGCTGATGGCACGAAAAAGGTGACCGAAGCTTATGTCGTTTCCAGAGAAAAAACTTCGAAAGGATCGAAAGGTGAAACGGGGGTGCGAACTGGAAATGGATTCGAGAAAAGGCTTAGGGTACAGAGTGCCAAGGAAAATAGGAAAGGCGAATACAACGAAGAAACTGGTAAAAAGAAGAATCACGAAGAAATCGATGAAAACGTCAACGGACACAAACACGAAACTTCCGGTGATAAGGGCGTAGAGGCAAAGGTTGAGTTTAAGCGTCATAAGGGTCACAATGCAGCTGGGTATCGCAATGTCTATCACAAAGACGAATACAAGAAGGACGCGGATTTTTACGACAATGATCATGAGGGGGGACGTTTTCGTAAGCACGGCCATTACGACAGGAAGCACGTTGCTACCGAGAGTGATTTCCGCAATGGTCGTAATGGTGCCTCGGAATCCTCAAACGCCGAAGCAGGGAAGAACGGAAACTTCGAGGCAAAACGTGCCGGCGAAGAGTCTAAGGGACACAAGGCCAATTCTGGTTACGACGTTTTCTTCGATAAGTTCGATGAGTTTGCCAAGCAAGCTAGGAACGGTCAATCGTTGGGCGACAATGCACAGACTGGCATCAAAGTACGACGATAAACTTACAATTTTCTAATAAATCTTTTTCTATAAGTATTTATATTTTATAATAAAAAAATTTTGTGAAAGAACGAAATCCCGAAATAAACCTCATCAAGACGAGATCATAAAAAATGATGATCTCATATTACGGTTAATATATCAAATTAATGCAACAATAATAAAACAATAATGATACCGATTACTGGATTTTCTGGTCCATACGTGTAATCATGAAAATGAGATACCTCACAACATATGAGACTCTCGCTACGGTCCTGGAAATAAATTTTTCCTACCAACAATAATGGTTGTATGTGTTGTTAATAAAAAAGGCTTTCCAACATACAGAATTCTCTCTTCTACTTTGGACACCAATTTTTGCTCATACGATGTATGTCTTGCAAATAAAAAAAATTGTATATATATCTTCTTTTGCGCAATTTATCACGCTTTTTCATACCTAACAAGGTATCATACTGACCCCAGGGTAGAGTCGAGGATATATAGCAGAAGCGAGGGATGAGACGAAAGAGCGAGATAGTAAAAGTTGCGAGATTGTAGTAAAGAAGATGAAAGCAGGAAAGAGAGTCCATCCAGTCAGCTTCGGAGCTCGGACCGTGTGAGCTCGAACATCCTGAAAGGTAGTTTTCTTTGATTAATGGATATTAATAATGCTCGTACTAATGTATTATGTGTAATGTAACGTATAATTTTATAGCGATAAATTACAATTTTCGTAAGCATCGTGTAAACGAGAGTAAAAAATTGATACAATCTACGGACGCGAATGGGTAGGCTATAAATCGACTGCGATAAAAAGGAACACCCTAAAGCGCTTTATATAAAAATCCCCGTGCTCTTTTTCTTTTGTTTCAGGAGCCAATGTGAATGGCAGAGGGGGGGGGGGGCATATTGGGTAATTTCCGAAAAATCAGGAACGTAAGCTAAATATTAGGTGTGTGTGTATGAACAATGTAGGAAGAGGTATTTATGCACCCTTTGGCTATCACGAAAAAAGCTGTACGCTCGTACCTTTTCGTCTATACTTGTGTATTCCCTTACATCTGTTGACAGGAATATCCTCCTCTCGTTCTCCTACCTTTCCTCTCATTTCCCAGCATCTACCCGCTCTTCGTATGCTCCGGTTAAGCCCTAAGGGTTCTGTGCATTCATCAACAATAAGCCGCAGCAGCAGCTAACCATGCGGACCAGAGGGGGACCAGTGAACTGAGGAATATGAGGATGAGGTTCCATTGTATCTAAGAGAGAAAGAGAGAGAGAGAGAGAGGGAGAGAAAGTGATCCTGTGGTACAGGGACGCTGTTTGCAGAAGACGCGCGTGCGCCATCCAACGGCGTGAATACATAAATCAGTCAGTCTGCATTCTGCCACCCATATCACTTCGCGCAACGGCTATGAATGAATGGAGGTGCTGAATTATCGTCTGGTCGGCTTCCAGCTAGTCGACGTAACCGCGACTGGGATAGCGACATGCATCCCACCGACCTTTTCTTACGGCACTCTCTCTTTCTCTTTTTTGGAAAGAGACGAAGGTACAAGGAGAGTAGAACGTGAACGACGACGCGAGGACCAGCGGGCGAAATCAGCGCTTCGGGCCAAGTCGTAAATCCTTGAACGTCTTTGTCGTGAGACTCCTAGGCGAAAGCCAAACGAGTCCAACGAGCTATAGATTGGATATGGCAAGCCCGCGGGATTTTCCTTTCTTCGAATCTGTCGTCGGATACCTATTCTCCTTAATCCTTTTCCGCTTCTTTCGACAATTATTTACCGCAAACTTTCAAACTACTATATCGTCTAGTATTGGCTATTTGGTGAAAGATTGCGCTGCATCGTCAATTGGAAACCACCGTGATTTGTTTTTTTTTTTTTTTTTTT
>JABSMR010093092.1:0-12638 GCA_018902295.1 Dusona sp. PSUC_FEM 10030013 | reverse complement strand
TTTTATAATGAATTTTTCTTTCAGCAGCGCCTACCGTTTATACAGAATTTTTAATTCTACTAAAAAAAAAAATAAAAAATTCATTGCATTGCACTGATGGAAACTTCAATACCATTTTATTTTCTTGTAAAAGTAGTCAAAAAAATGCATTTGTGAAGCGTCGTTTTACAGGCGATCGATTTCTAATGTTATTCGTTAATTAATACATTTATAATGAATAATTTTTTTACAGGACCTGCTCACCATTCCAGCATCTACATTCCATCCAAAGAAAAAATAACAACAAGCAGTAGCAGAAGAACACCTAATTTTCAAAGCAACAAGCACGTTTTGCGACCGTTAGCTATTTCAACGAATACAATTGCTTTAGCGACAACAAAATTCTTGCCTATACCGTGAGTTTTCAAATATAGTCTGAACTTTTTTACGTTCTTTTTTCAGTTTCCATTCCGACTTAAAATACCACAATCAAATCAATATGTCGACAAAATTCGTTTAATTCTATTAAATGATTTCTACAAATTATTTTCAATTGAAATATAATTTGGGGGAAAAAATAGCAATAGTTAGTTTAGACGCTAAGCAAATACGTAATCGAAAAGGAAAATAGTTGGATTTTGACCGTCTAATTAATATAATTCTCTCAAACAATAAAAACTCTGACCGCAGACCAATACTCGATAAAAAGCAGTCATTCAACTCAATACCGACATTGTTGTCCGTCAAACCACTGTCGAATTCTCACCCAGAAGAATCCAGCGAAACGGTCAAAGGTGATACTCCGGAATTTCAAAGAAAAAATTTATTCATTAAGGCAAAAGATACCGTCGACAAAGTCAAGTACAACGTGAGGATGAAGAGAAAGGAGTGGATAAATATGGTTTACAATCCGAACGAACTTGAGAAGGATGAGGATAGTGACGATGAAGTTGACAAGTAAATTTAATAATATTTGGACAATGTAGAGTGTGGGTAATTAAATTATTAGAGCTATCTGCATAAATTGACACCTAAATCGTGGAAACCTAAATGTATATGTAATCTATTGATTATATCTGAATAGCGATTTTATTTTCATGCATGTCTTTGCACTTAAACATAAAGCCAAAAAATTTATTAGTTTCTTAAATTGAAACTCGAGCCAGGGTTTGCGACCAGCTGGAAATTCCGCAATCTCGATCCTATTGAAAGCTATTGATCAATAATTTATGATAAAGGGAATTGGCAAAATTCAAACCATAATAGAATGGTTCATAATGGTCCTAAAATCATCTAAGAAGATTAGATAAAAAGAAAAGTTTTTTTTTTCTAAATTGTCCTCTTTTTTCGTTGTGTTTTTTATTAACGATTTGAAACTAAATGATTTATAACCAAAAACTGATATTTTACGTTTCTTCTTATGTTAAACAAATTTTAAAATGTATTTTTTCTACAATTTCTCTATTATTCTGATTGCTCTCTAAATTTTTTTTTACCACGAAAAATCAGAAACTGTTATTACACCATTTTTTAATGTATGTTCTGCAGTGTGTCTATACGAAATTCTGAAAATCCTCAGGAAATGAGAAATGTAGGTTTTCGAGTCAGTGATTTTGCGACCGGAGGTGCAAAACTTTGGTTGGGCAAAGACTACACTAATTTTATAGTCAAAGATTTCTATGATCTCGAGAGACCTTATCAGGATTCAGTTGACCGTAGCACAACTCCACGAATGCCTTGGCACGATGTCGGCGTTATGGTACAGAATTTTGCAGCGAGGGACGTTGCCCGACACTTCATACAACGCTGGAACGCGATTAAGGTTTAGGGGAAAAAAAATAACCAGTTTTCTCATTAACGTTCTTCAGTTCATGTCGCGAAATCTTTCATCAGTAGAAAATTCTCGTTGAGCCAGAAGTAAATGTGTTAAAATTTTGCTGCTTAAAAGCTTCTATTTTACAGAATTTACTTTATCTTCTGCTTTCCAATATATTTTGTCCAATTCCATACGCTTTTTTCTCAATGTACTTTTTATGAAAAGAAACTTTGCTAATATTAACACAACTGTAAAAACGTATACCGAGTAATTCACAGAAAAGTCATTAAAAATATGTTTATTATGAATTAATATTTCAAATCCACATTTAAATATTTATCATTACATGGTTCTTTCGTTTGTCGCGGTACGTTTTTGCATGGCTTTCTTTTACACAGTAACATCTTGGAAAATTCAATAGAATTTGTAATTATCTTGACAACTCCAATTTGTTAACACTATGAATATTAATTTTTGTTCCTAAAGATGGAAAAGGCTAAGCTGAATCCAACTTATCCATTTTTACTGCCAAAATCGTACAAAGATTGCGGCATTAATTTGACCGGTGTCGATCGTCGAGCTGCTCATAAAGTGCAGTGTCAAGTATTGAGATCTGTGAGTTCGTGGTCCGCTGGATTCCTCGAACCAGACACCGTGGAGCAAAGTATACACGAAGCTTACATCGATGCCATAAGCAATGCAAAGCGGTAATTACCATAGCGAAATCCGATTTATTTATCCCATCAACAATTTGTATGAATATTCTTGAAGATACGTAAACCTTGTAAATTTATCGTTTACATAGATTCATCTACATAGAAAATCAGTTTTTCATAACTCTGGCTACGATGGATCGTAGTTCAGTGAAAAATCGAATTGGAGATACTCTTTTAAAAAGAATACTTCAGGCACATAGGGAAGGATCAGTTTTTAGGGTTTTCGTTGTGATGCCATTGCTGCCAGGTTTCGAAGGTGAAATCGGTGGAGCTAGCGGGACTGCCCTTCACGCGATAACCCATTGGAATTACTCGTCCATATCGAGGTACACGATATGTGTAAACAATGTTCTCTCTCAAATTTTATAATTAAAAAAAAAAAGAAATTGCTAATTTTGTTTTTTCGTCATGAAAACAATAGAGGAAGCGATGCCATCTTAAATCGACTGATGGAATTTGGAATTGACGATCCGAGCCAATACATTACATTCCACGGCCTGAGGTCCCATTCATTGCTCAATGGTACTATGGTTACCGAACTTATTTATGTCCACAGTAAATTAATGATTGTTGATGACATTACCGTTATTTGTGGATCTGCAAATATCAACGACAGAAGTATGATTGCCACGAGGGATAGCGAGATCGCAGTAATTATTCACGTAAGTAAAATCAGTGAAGAATTTTTTTAGAGATTCGACGCTCTTTGCGAAAAAATATTTTCTTCGATAATAGACCAAGAAAAACTTGCCGTTAGAAAAAAAACGTTGTTATGTATCGTTGCATGTTCTATTATACCATTGCTCTTCTTGGATACAGAATATACTTGAACATCCGGTCTTGTGAAAAAACTTTTTTTTAACAAGGTTTCAAATGTTTCAAAATCTAAGCCTCATTTAATTAACGATAGCTGAAAATACTTCAAATTTCGAAATTCTTATCATCCACAATAATTCAAATGATATTTTCTACGCAACACTAAATCTCTAAAATATTCTTTTGCAGGATGAAGAATTTGATGAAAGCACCGTCGATGGAGTGACCTTGCGATGTGGGAAATTTGCTGGTTCTCTGCGAAAACAACTTTTTAAAGAACACCTTGGTCTCTTGGAGTCCACCGATGAAATAGAACTCGATCACATCACAAATCAGACTTTTTACAAAGATGTCTGGTGCGCCCGAAGCAAAGAAAATACCTCAATATTTGAGGAAGTTTTTCGTTGTATTCCTTCGGACAAAGTGATGAATTTTGCGGCACTGAAACTTTACCAGAGCGAAATACCACTGTGTCAGTCTGATCCTGATTTGGCTCAACAGCAATTAGCAAACGTAAAAGTGAGTAAATTCGCGAGGTTCGCGAATAAAATGATTATCGAACATTCTATAGACTAGACAATCCTAAACAAACTGTCTTCGAAAATGGTAATCATTTTATTCCATATTAGAGGGGAAAGTTCTCAGCGATTTTGTATATTCAATCATACGGTTTTTTTTCTCCAACAGGGTCATCTCGTCGACTTGCCCTTAAGCTTTTTAGCCTACGAGACACTAACGCCAGCGGCAGGAACTGTCGAAGGAATGTTACCCACATCTCTGTGGACTTAAAACTTCAAGAAATCAGTATTATCGTTGTAACAATAACAAATTACTACTGAACCATTAAGTAGGTAAAGGTTACCGCATTTTATTCAGACATTTTATATTTTATCGGGGATTGATAATATTTTGTAAAGAGTAAACACATGTACAGTCTAGGAACGTGTTGTGAGCGTACAGTCTTGTCCAAAAAGTGAATCGTAGAATCTGACATATGCGTTCCTTTTTAACACCCTTTTATAATATCTTTTTCGGTAGTATATCTCGGTTTAATGTTACACGTACATCGATGTCAATTTATCTTCTACATATTATTTTTATTAATTTCTTACGAATGTCAAACTATTTAGTCCGGTAAACGACTGAAGACAAAAATTCACCTGTGATTAATTCCCCAACCGACCACAAACTTTCTATTTTTAAGTTAAGCAATACAGTTCTGTCCCAATACCAGTCGTGTGAAAAATCTAATTCGCGATTAAGGTGACGTTCCGGTCAGAGTTTACAAGTGATTTGTAGGACTTTTTTTTTTTTTCAAAAATAGAACGCATGTTGATTGCAAGTTTTTTGTGCACTTTTCAATTAATTGCATATCTGTTTTCAATTAGTTATGATTTTTTTCGCTTCATTTGGCAGTTTGACGTAATTCACCGCTATCACTGGAATTACGGTTAAACTTTTATAGATTTGCAAAGGGTCTCGACTACCACCCAACTTTTCTTTTCAACAGCTGATGCGTTGATAGAAGCGTGTCATAAGTTTATATCGAGAATTGAAGAAAGGAAATGGCGCGTAACTAAATTTAATCAAAATATTGGAGCACCTCGAGAAGTTCTTTATATAAAAAATGTTGATATTTATTTCTACATAATAACAAATCTAAAACTGAATAATTTTTTACAAATATTGTCCACAAACGTACACTTTATCCAAGGATCCAAAGAACCTTACTTAATTCTACATAATCAAGAGACGCGGTACCGGCCCGACGCCTAGTATTAGAAAGAACAAATTTTGATAAAAAATCGTAAAATTTCTGGACCACTGCCGCATTCTTATATACGCGAATAGGGGGTTTTTCGATTATCTTTATTTTTTTTAAAGTTCTCTCACCCACGCATCGGTGAAATCAATGGAAATCGGATCGCAGTGTACCAATGAAAGTTTTTTCCCTATCGATTGGTTTTTCTTAGAAGTCATTTGGTTCAGACTATCCAGAGATATCGCAACATTGCTTTACAAAAGAATCCGCCACATTGAGAATTTTATTAACAATTGAATTTTTTAGACACAGAAAGACGTAAATTATCTTTTAAGATTAAAATGGTGGTAATGGTAAAAGTCAAGTTTCTATTCTAAAAAGAATGTAAAATGGCTTATGAATATTTTGTAGAGATTATTAATTAATATCAATCAAGTACATGGCTATTTACATTCAGATTATGTGATATTAGAGCAATGTATCCATTCAAACGAAAAGTAACAAAATAGCTTATCTTGATGAAACACACGCGACAATTTCGACCAAATATCAGATATGGACCAGAAGCAAGCGTTGCAATTCTTCATGCTTACTATGGCCGGACAATTGAAGATGCAAACGGGGCAATTATATATTTAAAGGTTTGAACCAAATTATGATATAGGTCCTGAGTCAAAAAAATCATTTTCTAGCTTAGAACAGTTGTTTAAAATTTGCGAGGTCACAATTGTCCCCAGTCATGAGTTCTAGGGTTAATAAAGAATGTACTTTCAAACCGTGTTAGTTCCATCTTGAAAAATTGTCTTGCAATGAAATTTAACGAAATAAAGCATTCTGTATGGTACTTTGGTTTTAGTGAGAATGTGAAACAAATTGGAACGATATTCTTTGAAAAACATTACGAGTCCCCCATTAAAATCTTTTATCGAAACGTCTGAAAGACAGCAACAGCGACGAACAAGGTTAATGTTACAAAATGACAATTGCATTCGCCATGTTAATGATGTTGACAATACTGCGCCTTGTCCTACGCAGTTCCGATCCCTTTGACAAATACTGGTGCCGTTGATTATTTTGATATTCTGTAGAACATGTCGGAAAATATGGGTTAAATGCACGAACGAACCTCTTTCCAAGAGTGCAAATAAATGACTGTATAAATAAATAAATTCTTTTGGATGATACGTTCTTATATGTTTTTCAGAAATTGCACGTAATGCTTTCCCAGGAACAAATATCACGTCGGAAAATCGGAATGATTAAATTTATTAATTTTAATAATTATAATCCAATTTTTTTTGTAATTTAAATTGGCCAACTCCATTCCAATTCCATTGCTTAGTTTATAATACACTTGCCTAATGTATGGAGCCTTGGTATACTAATATAAATCGCTTGTTTCGTTATTCTCGCTGTTTTGTTACATATGTAATAACGCAGATGATAAGAATTTGGTTATCGACAATACGAATGTGTAATGTATATTTTGATTTTTAGTGAGATGTTTAAAATTTTCTCTCAAAGTTTCCACCGAACTGATGGAAAAAATTGAAAAATGAGCGTTCTAGAATAATTGTAGCGGTTAGAAAATTCAAGCAAAGAACTGCGGAACAAAGAAAGCCAGCACAACCCTAGCGGATTCGTCGACCGTTAGTGACCGAAATACGATCGACAAATGAAAAGAATCGACCGTAATCGGTCGACAAATGAAAAGAATCAACCGAATTTTCGGTCACTTAACGGTCGCCAAATCCGCTAGGGAAAGGCTCAGTTTATGAGAACGAATAAACAGATAATGCAGATCCTTAAGGCCCGGTTCCACAATTCGGGATTAACGCTAATCGGGCGTCAACTCATAGGCTTTTCCTTCATTAAACCCCGTTTACCGACTTGAACGAGAGTTGTGGAACCGGGCCTAAGCGTACCGCTCACCAAATATAACAAGCGAATAAAAAAAAAATCATTTCTTTCATCGCTGATATGTTTTTTAAGCATTTTCATTGTTTTTGAAAACTATTTCATTCAACATGACTATTGTATTATTCAAGTTCACTGGATCGTTATAGTGGAGCATTTTAGGACACAGCGAGACGATCTATCTGTTATTTGACATGAACCAACACAAAACGAATAGGAAATGGTTATCTGCAGTATCATCATGCATTTTGTATGTTGATGAAATTACTTCACACTCATCCCTGACCAACGGCGACACGTTGAATTTTGGGTGTTTAGTGTTTGGTGTCATTTGGTAGGATTTTATTACGGTGTTCACACCCACTTAGACACCTATCTAGCCCAACGCTCCTTTGGGTGTTGAAACCGGAAGGACACGGTGTCGACACTGACCTGGATTGACGCGGGTTTGAGTGTTGAAACCGAAAAGACATGGTGTCAACACCGATCTGGATCGACGCTCCTTTGGTGTCGACACCTAGAAATGGGTGTGTCGACACACTCCGCAGCGGCGGCCATGGACGGTGTTGACACCTTTGTATTCGGTGTCGACACCGAACATGCATGTAGCCGCATACATGCGTGCCGTATGCATACGATTTGAACATACTTGTATATATTTGTATACAGCTCATGTCTTTATGTGGATTTTGGTATGTAGAAATAAATAAAACAAGTCAACAAGGAAGTTTTGAATAGTTTATTGAATCCAAGAGCTTTGCTCTGGGGACGTCGAATACATACTTATTATTATTCTGACACTTTTAATAGAACTTGTGGATTGTTTCGTTAAGGCCGAATGCTAGAATGCAATTGTGGTATATTTTATAATTGTTATTCTTAATATCATTAATGTCGTAGATTTGCATCATACTTTTCTGAGTGGTTACTGGTCCACAACTTTTTCTGCATACAATTACCACGTTAGGTTTTTTTTTTTATCAGGAACGAACATATACAGACGCTGTTAAGTTTGATTTTTTTGTATAATCCTGGACGCTTTCGCGTTCGCAAAAACATTTTTATATTGGTTGTCATAAATTGTATGTTTCAAGCATTCGTTATACGCACACCGTTATTATATGTTTATTTACAATAGTTTTTTATTCGAATTATAGTGATTTTCCAACAATTAATATTATTCGAAAACAGTCGACATATACGTTGCGTTAACTACAAAACTACAAACAATCGTTGCGTCAACTACATACCCGATAACGGGTGTCAATGGTTTTTAATAATAGCAATATCACAAAGTACCCGTTATTATGAGTTCGTTCTCCAAATATTCGTTATTTACATACCATGTTCATTCTTTCTCCTATTTCTCCATGAAATCCGAACGAGAACAACTCAACAAGTGAACTAACGTAAACTCTACACAATTTGCTTTGAACTTTGTATATACATCCTATACTTGTAAAGATTAGTCCGTTTCCCAAACATTGGTCATTCTGACACCATATTCAACGCCTATCAACTCCATTATTATAGCCGGAGCCATCAAGTCGTCTTCGAGTACGAATCCTTTCGCACGTGTAAACTTCAACTCTCTAATGTGTTTGGCTTCTTCTAACGGACATACATCGTCGTAATATCGAACGAACATTCCATTTATCATTCGTCCTTCGTCATTTACAAAGCTGACGATTGATAATATTTCTGCAAAATGATTTGTTCTCGCGTATATGTATTTGTTACAACTCTTTGTATCATCGCGCTCAGCGTCCCGACTGCTGTACAAATTTCCTTTTATTATCGCTTTTTTATATACATTTATTCGGTCCCTGCAAGTTTGTTCGTCCGCTCTCAATATGGTACGTTCCCATTCGTTTAGTTCTCTGGATACAAACATTCCTAAACCTTCAAAGTTCGCAATTTCTCGGCCGATTTGATTATTCCGAAACGGTGGTTTTTTCCCGGTATTAAAAACTTCAACAACCTTTTGTTTTGTATCTTCCGGAACTGTCGGATCGTGTATTATGCATCGTGCGAAGTCATTTAATAAATATTTGCTCATAATTTGAAGTTGTCTACCGGTTGGACTATTCAAGGATTCTATTATTTTTTTGTTAAAAGCTTCATATACAAAAGCACTGTGGACCCACATCGGACCCCAATCCTCTACTGTTCTCGTCATATGTCGGAGAATGTGCAGGTTGTACCTCATATTAACGCGTCCAAATAATTTTTCATAATCTTTCACAAATTTATCTATCAATTCACTAGCCCTGTTTAGCTGTTCTCTGCTCAATGAATCACCGTTGAGTATGTGAAGCGCTTCAGAGAGTTTGCAAAAGAGAAGTAAATATTCGGTTGGGATTAACCCCGTCAAACACGGCACGGCATAGTATAGAATCCAATTTCGCCATTCCGAGGCTTTCCACGACTTATAAGATTGTATAGTTCTCGGCTTTCTCGCGATTCTACTGGGTGTTCTTATTTTTTTTAATTGATCATCTATTAATGTACGGGTTCTAGGGTTACCAAAGTACCACGCACATGTAGCTGGACTGTCAAGAATCAGTTCCATCAGAGTTTTGGCAACGCCAAGATAAGCATTGTGCATTGCATCTACCACCATGCTTCTCCGAAGGTCAAATAAAGACAACGATTTTAGAATCGTATTTCCCTTTATCCCCCACAATGGAACACCGGTTCTAGTCGCTTTATTCATCTGAGCACGCATTTCCGAATCCCTACGTTCTCTGAAATCTTTTACCGGATATATTCTTTTTAATTTCGCTAGTCTTTCGCCTTTCGCGTAACAAAACGTGCATCCGTGGCAGCCGTTGAAACTTTTCATGTTAAGAATTTCGTATCGCGCCACCGAATCGACTACACATGTGGTCGTCATGAATTTGGTTCTCACCGTTTCCACGCCATCGGGCTTCCACTTTACACCGGTATAATGTAAAAATTCTAATTCTTCAATTATCGGATTCAAATATGAATTTAAGTCTGGACGACCATCGCCTACATAAATCCCAGCTAATATTATGTACCGTTTTCGCATGTGCGGAGGAAATTCGTTAATTGTCAATAATACTGGCCAAGCACTGTGCGTTGACGATTTCCCCACTTGGCACCCATCAGTATTAATTGTAAACGAGTAATTGAATTCTGAATTTAAAAACCTTCCGGGTTCCTGTAACTTCTTATACAATTTTCCATCGTATATATCCTCTATTGTGTCGAAACGTTTTTTTTTACGATCGTACCGGTATCTTAAATGTTTTATAATATGCGGTATTGCTAATATTCTTTTTAGTTGCCGCGTTATGTTTAGATTTATAAAGAACGCAGTATTTTTCAGAGGTTTATCGGGCCCCGACGCTTCACAACGACACGTCTTTATTGGTTTTTTTCCTTGACCAATTACTTCTCGACAATTTTTGCAATATATGTTTCGTGTTTGAAAATTTTCTTCTTTTCTTCCCAAAGCATTCCACAAAGCTGTTCTCGTCGTTGGTATGTTGCATTGGTTTAAGATAAACTTTATACAGCCGAATATCGTTAAAAGTGCTGCGAAACATAATTTAAAGCGCAGCGCTGCCGCTATAATTACTGTTATAATAAACCCCTCCCTCATGTTCGGTCTTGTGGTCACTATCTCACCAGGATCGATATTGAACAGTCTATAATTATCGTCTTCGTCGTCACCGTCGCCGTCACCGTCGTCGTCACCGTCGTCGTCAGCGTCGTCGTCACTGTCATTGTCGTCGTCGTCGCCGTCGTCGTCGTCTTCGTCTTCGCTATAAGCATAATTTTCCCCAGCGAAGATATATGCGCCGTTATTATCGCTGAAATCATCGTCGTCGCTGACAAAATTTTCTGCACGATCAACGTCGTCGCTGTCAGAATGGGAAAGTTCACTAGGGTTGTTCATTACATCGAAGTCAAAAATCACTTCTTCATCACTGTCATATGAATTGGCAGCTGCTCCAGTATCTAAACGATTTTCGCTGGGATTTGTCCCGTTGTCGTCATTACGAATGCTTCCCTCTTCAACCTCATTATCATCGTTACTGTAATTTTCCTCATTATCATCTAAGCGCATTTCGGTGCCGTCGTTGTCATTGTTATCGTTGCCATCGAAGTTATGAATATCATCATCCATACGATTGTCATCAGTATTTTCTTTGTCTCCTTGCGATTCATTTAATTTGACGCGTTCTTGCATGTCCATTTCATCTTCATCGTCATCGCTTATGAAACTTCCGTCATCGTGTCTTTCGTCGCACAATTGTGAAGAGGAGGCCTCACCCGATGTCTTTTCTTGCGACCCAGTTGTCGGCTGTCTTGTAACCACACTCTTTGGAGATTGTGTATGAATATTTCATTTTATATTAGTAAATTATTTTGAAAAAATAAATGATTAACTGCAATATTTTTCTAACGCTAGTTTTTCTTTTCTTACCGGTTCCCATACGTAATTGGGTAACTCATCGCCTTTTGGAAATCTTCCATGTTCTCTGTAGAAATCGTCCACGAATTTTTTTTGTCTTTTTTGTAAATATCTTTTCGTCCTAAACTTTGTTTGGGAACAGTGATATTTCCAGCCTTTTCTCCGGTTCGTCATTTATCTGCCGTTTTCGGTAACGTTTGCAGCGTCGTCTTTCCGTTTCAACAAGTACCTTGAGAAAAAGAAGCATACGCATTCCATATTACGTTTTATGTCATTCCTTTCCTTCCTTTCCTTTATTTTGATAAGATTTCATTTATACATGCTTTGTAAATAATAATAGACCCCTGTTATTTCAACACTCTTTTCTCAAACATCATAATATTCGGGTGGGATATTTTACGCCCAATCAACTACGTTGTAATTGATGTTTTTTATTTTTTCAATGTTGTTTCTCCCGTTAGAGTTCACCGGAATGGATTCATCCGATCGTTCTCTAATTTTTTGTGGCAACACATCTATCGGCTACGGATTTTGTATGAATACCGTACACTTTTCGTTCATTTTTTTGTTATTGACTTCCCTTCACATTGCGTTTATGATTATTCAAAGATTGATTCAATATGTACAATTTGTTTCTGGTATAAAAACAAATGTTTGTTTCGTTTCATTATTTCTCATGATTACCGCCATGCATGTTGTATAATACTCTTATATTTTTAAGCGTGCTCTTAGCGCGGTTATATATAGGCCGAGTTTTCAATCGTCCTAAAAGTTTTCGAACGTACCCCTAACGTTCATACACGTATCTGCAGAGTAACCCTGAACGCTACGTACCGATACAATCTGCCTTAAATTACAAACATTTTCAATACCTCTGACCCGAAAATATGAGATATTCCTTCCTACATTTAGAATATCTATTTTTATCAATATTCAACACGTCCCGTTTATTTTACTTGTTCATTTCACTACCGGTACTTGTTCCTAACCATAAATTTTATCCGTGTTGTATCCCTGACAACTTTTCTGCCCACATTTTTGGGTAGACTACCCTGCAGGTTGGAAATTGAGGAAATTGTTGGTTTTTTCTATCTAAATTGCAAGCTCGAGTTGTGGGTAATCTACCCATCGTCGTCAGGCTTTCTACCCAAAAAGGCCAAAAATCAGTTGAAAAAAATGGATTGT
>JABSMR010092981.1:0-12645 GCA_018902295.1 Dusona sp. PSUC_FEM 10030013 | reverse complement strand
CCAAACCTCCGGCATTTTGTCAATTTTTATTTGAAAAAAACAAAAGCCTCCATAGCAAAATAGCGGCTTTCATGCTGATTACTTTTTTTCGAAGACATTTCCAACCGTTAAAAGAAATGACAAATAAAAATAAACGTTTAAAAATATATTTTCCATTCTTCACGAGTGCTTTGATTTGGCATAAAGAAATTAGACCGATTAGCGTATTTGAATAATTGGAAAAAAAAAATCGTCCAAAAAAACTTGTGTTCGTGAGGAATATCTTTTTTTAATTTCTATTTAAAAAAAAACATCAAAAGATCGATTACGCGTGAAAAATTGAAGTTTCAGATGTGACAAAAAATTTCTTTTAGATTTTTAGTTACAGAAAATGCAATACGAAGTTCTTTGAATAGCCAGTGAGAAAAATAACATCCTCGCGATCGATATGATAAATCATTGAGGTAAGAATGGGTTTGTAAAAATGGAAAAGTTTTCCTGTAACGAAAGTTTTGTACAAACAAACCTTGAACTTTGCGGAGGCAGTGTAAATGGTGTTGGCTTTAATTTCTGCGGGTTCCTTGAAGGTCAGACGATACGTATAGTTCGATCCATCGCAGCTAAAACTCGTTGCATTCGTTGCAATTATTTTTCCCGATGCGGTATGAACGAGTTCAATCAGTACATCGTATTCCGCGGGCCCGTACGCACTCCCGTAAACACCGTAACCAATGAGAAATATTCTTCTATCTACGCTAAAACTGTAAAAGGGAGAAATAATTATTTGATGTTGAATAAATATTAAATAACGATAACATGTTGACTTGAAATTTTGCATAACAATTTTTTTGAGATTGCTGATTACGAATTTTAACGGGAAATTCGAAAATTCAAAATGACGGATTCAAAAATCCGTTAGTTTCGAACGAGAACAGAATCGATTGTGTATTTTTTATAACGAAAACAACAAGTGGTAAAATTTTGAAAAACATTATGTAAAACACTTCGGAGTGTCTTAAGTTCGTAGAAAAATTGACGTTCCCATTTTCTTAATGAACTACTAAAAAATGTATTTTTTCATGAAAAAGTACGAACGTCGATTATTTTTGTTATAAATGGTGTTTTTACAAATAACAACCAATGACTGTTCCTTTTTTTTTTTGCACTTGTTAATGTTTCAAGAAACATTGAGAAACAAAAAAATCCGGTAAGTGATGTTAAAAAAGTGCAAAATAAACGGTGGCACACTCAGCATCCTAACAAGATGCGAAGGGTTGACGCGTTAATATTATTGTTATTTGCTGAATCATGTTCAGAACAATAATCAAATGATTAAACAGTCGTTTACGAACCGGATTCGGTCACTGGTGCCACTGTATCCCCACCGACGATCCGTATGCTGAAACCTGGATACAGTCAATTCTTTGCCTAGTCGTCGACATCGCGGCATCGCCTCAAACCCCACTGGAGGCTTCGGATTCACAGTGAAATATAAAAATAGCGAGACAACCTGTAGTCACAATAAAATCCATTAGTATATTTTCAAAGAAAACATCAAGAATTCTGAAGAATACATATTTGAATGAAAAGTATTGAAAATCAAAATTTCGACGATTGAGAGTAGGAAATAAAAAAATGTCATATCTGCTTTAGTTCGAATCCATATGCTGCTTAGAGAACGTTTTCAAAATTGTAATATAAAGGACCAAAAATTACAGACGCAAGACGTAAACGTTTTTCCAAAAAAATATTTGAAAACAGTAAAGTCATTTTTTAAAGCAATCGCAGTAAAATGTTCCGTTACAGTGGATTATTATCGCCTTTCTTATAAAATTACCTCTCTGTCGGTAAGCAGTCCACTCTGTGCAGGACCAGCAGCGAATTCTTCAACAGACATGAGCGGGAATCGAACCAAAGCTAAACCTCGGCCTAAAACGGATCTCTGATTTTCAGGAGTGACTGGCAATTGCTGTCTTACGCATTCAGCTTCGGACCACCTATGAATAAAAGGAATTAATTGAAAAAATTTTAAGTTTTTAGTGATGGAAATTGAAGCGGAGCAATAATGAATAACACTTTTTTCCTCACCTCACAACAGCTTGGAAAATCTTAGATTCTCTGATCCGTAAAGTGTCTCGTTCCAGGACAACCATCAAAGTGTCAATATCAATGTCGGTGAATCCATCGGCGTTGAGAGCATCAGTCGTGAATTTATCGATTGTATCGAGGCACACGGAAGCAAGTTGAGGCTCGTCGAAGAGTCGAGCTTGCGTCAGAAGCATGAAAGCATTGTCGCTCGTTAAATTACTTCGAAGGAATTCAACGCAGTGCTTTTCCAACGGGGACACGGCATATTTTTTAGCTGTGTACAGAGTTGTCATGACGGTCTCTGGGCCGATGTGCAATTCGTCGGTGTACAAAAAGAGCAGCACCGCCAAGAACGCGATGGGCTCGACGTCGGGAACTTCAATTTCTGGCGAGGCCGTAGCCAAAGTTCCATTGAACATTGCATCGAATACAGCGCTACCAGAGGACAGAACCAATTTGTGCGCCGGTATATGCTGCTGCTGAGCTCCTCGTCCAACCAGAAATTGAACGTCCGATAATATTTTATTGTTGAAGAGAAATGCGAATCTTTCCTTTATCGTACCCTTGCTACCTTGCCAATTATAAACAGCCACTTCAGAATGGTGAACTTGAGCATTTTCTAGCGGCAAATCGTTGGAAGAACGTGCCTCTGCGTGCAGAGTATTCATGGAATTACTGGGTGGTCGGCTGAAAATCAAGTCGCAATATTATTAGTTGTCCTTGCCTCGAACCACGGAAAATTAACAATTCCTACAATTTATCTTATGAGATATCGCCCCAACAACAATTCACGCTATTGAAAAAGGTGCTCGAGGTCATTGGACTTGGTAACACCTTACGCTGTTAAAAATAATTTTTCTAATTCAAGTAATTGTATTTCGCTGAAGGCAAATTCAATTTTCTTTGCAATTACTCAAAATAGATGTTACGCCGAATAAATCAATTTCGAGCCAAATAAATCTCATTCGTACGAAGATGTATTCGGTCCATCCCAATACCAAATTCAATCAAATTTTTTTAACCGTGTATTCTTTGATGAATGATGCTAAAGATAATTATTCCAAACTGTGAACTTGTTTGGGATTTCTAGTCCTGAGGATCTTTGGACAGAAATCAATTGTTTTATGGCAATGGGATCCCAGGAACAGTTTGGTGGGGTAAAATACCCAATCGCCAGCCATGCACCAGTAGTCAGTCTTTTCCATCCTTTGTACAAGTGGGAAGAGTATAGAAAAGGTCTTCCATATTCCTCGATTAGTTTTTCTATAAAATTTTTTTTAAATGCTTTTGTCTTGATTTTATCATTTGTAATAATTTTATTATCAAAGTTTAATAAATAACGTTTTATTCAAAACTTGTTCTATATCGTTATCTTTTTTTTTGTTTATATGACAATATTTCAAAGTTGAAAATCTAGTTAAAAGGCTGACTACTGGGTGTTTTACCATAATTGATTTAAGCAGATTAGGAAACTCAAATCTTCCATCGAATATGTTGAATTTTAGCCCTGCCTCAAAATTAGTGGCAACTTTTTGTTTCTTGTGATTCTCGTTGTAACAAAAATATGTGATTAATCCCAGAACTCATGAGCCAGGACGACTTCGACACGAGATAAACGTCAAACAAATAAAGTTTTGGTTGATTTTTTCAAGGTCTTGTTTTCAAATATGGTTTTCGTCAACTTAACTTTCACGAAATCAAATTTTTCACATATTATTCTATTCTTCATTAAAAAACAAAGAGATTCATGTACCGACGAGTCTCTTTGTCTCTTTAAAAACAATTTTATGTGCGAAAAGCCGTGGGGTGGAAAATGACCCTGGTTATGTGTTAGCAGGTAAAAAAAATGGGACATGAGTTCTAGAGTAAAAATGATGAAGAGTTTTTTCTGTATTTGAGAGGATTTTGAAAATGAAACAGAAGCTTTCGACTTATTTACCAAGGTTCTCAGTATTTTGTGGAAAACACTTGTAAACTGAGTAGAAGAATTGATAGTTCATTTTGAAGACAGATAACAATTAATACAAAGTTTACTTCGTTGGACAACCATGAAAATTGTTTTCACAATTTTTCAATTATCTAATTTTTTTAAATTTTAAACCTGAAAAACTACAATTCATTTTCTTTGACCTCAAACCCTACAGTGGGGCAAATAATTACTCTAAAATTCTCTTCAATGTAAAATATTGATGTATGACAGAGTCGAATTTGACAACGATTTATTAATGAAAACTTCCGTAAACAGAAGAAAGTCTGAAACGAACGGTTTGCATTAGAAACCTTTGAACTTTATTGTCTGATATTTTGTTTTAAAAATCAATAAGTTATGAAAAATTGAAAAATAGTCGAGAATGCGGAAATGTTAAATTCGAATAAAATAATTAGCGAATGAAAAACATTGAAATACAATGAGAAAAATGAAATACAAAAATATTCTTACTTGTCAGTGCTCGTTGAAGAACATTCTCCACCTCTCGCCAAAGACGAGGACGATTGGTCCTCATCGGTTCCAAACAAAAGGGCCCGCCGTGCTCGAGAAAAAACAAGTATGTTTTGCAAGTTTTGAGGTGGCGGAGAAACGTCATCCCCGTCGCTCTGATTTCCGACGTTTGCCTCGGACTGTCCCAGGCTAATATCCTGCGTTCTCGATGCAAGATTTGATGCATCCTCGCCGGAAGACATTTTTATCCACGCGAACCACGATACTTTCCAAAATTCTAGATTCTTCCATTTAAACCATCTACTCGACTCTACACTAATTGTTTTCTTCTATTTTTACTTTTTTTCTATTATTATTTTTCTTCTAATTATAAATAACTTCGAAGCAATACTCTTGTACGTGTTGGATTGTAAATATATACATCGTAATGAAGTTTCTGATTATGTCAAATCGTCAATTGGTTAGTGTGCCATCACCAGACCAGAGAGTATATAAATGAATATAAAAGACTCTATATTTTCAGTTTGTACTGAAAACGATCTACGATCGTCGCGTCACCTTGTGGGC
Organism: Dusona sp. PSUC_FEM 10030013; assembly: GCA_018902295.1. NCBI lineage: Eukaryota > Metazoa > Arthropoda > Insecta > Hymenoptera > Ichneumonidae > Dusona > Dusona sp. PSUC_FEM 10030013. The sequence goes on along the minus strand of JABSMR010092981.1, from coordinate 7,571 downwards.
ATGTGGCAAAATGAGGAATAGGGGTGATCAAAAGTACGGAAATCAGCAAATTCGAAATAACATGTTTTTGAGCAAGTCGCATTTCAAACAATTAATTTTCTTTACTAAAAATGCACTTTATTTCGTAATCTTAAAGTCAAATAAATTTATGGCTACACTATTATGTTATTCAACTGTGAAGTTCGCATGTATTTATCGCAGTTAAAACTGATATTTTTTGTTTTCAAGAATAATATTTATAAAAAGCAAAATTCGAAAATCTGCGAAAAAATGTAAAAATAATTGCAGTCGTGTTACCGACTGAGCACGTGTCACCCTTGCCTGTACATTTCCGACCAAATTCAACATTTTGGGGCAATGTGCTAAAAAATTGACGTGTCTTCGTCATGTTATCTCAAAAAACAACAATAATGCGAACAAATTATACAATGACAAAAATGGTTTGATCAAAAATGTAAAAAAAATTTTATCGGAATATGAAATGATTTTTATAATAATAATGTAAATATATAATTAAAGGACTGCGAACATCAAGAGGCAGTGGAAACAGAGCAACGTTTGACCATTTTTTTTTGATCGAACAAATTTTTCTATTCCAAAATCAATGACTGTTTTTCAAAGTTGATAGTTTCAACGGTATTCATTCAATTTTTAATAAATAAATATTGGACAATGCACCATGTAGACGCGTGATTCCGTGACGTGTTCCTATTCATTATCTGAAAAACAAAAAGAAGAAAAATCTTCTGAAAGTACAAGAAAAATAGAAGATTTTTTCATGCAATTTCGTTTTGTTTGATATAGTTTTCGTTTTATGGTGAAGGAAGTAGATTTTTTGTATTCAAAAAACATATTTTGACATTCAAACGACTGCCATTTTTTGAACAATCAATATTTTTCAAATCAGCTACTCCAAAAAGTCTTCTGCTTTTCATGTATTTTCAGAAGATTTTTCTTGTTTTTTTAATTCAGATAAAAAATGTAAGAGCTACAATGCTTACCAAAGAAATAATTTTACTAACCGGCTTCTCCGGGATCACGCGTATACCCGGCGCATTTTTCAATATTTATTTATTAAAATTTGATTCGATACGCTCGAAACTATCAACTTTAAAAAACATTCATTCGTTTTAAAATAAAAGAATTTGTTCGCCGAAAGAAAAAGCTGTCAGCATTTGTTCTGCTCTCACTGCCCCCTGGTGTATGTAGCCCTTCTTTACAAATGAGACTCGTTTCTGATTATGAGAAAAGTGCAGTGAATAATGAAGTGAGAAATAGAAGAATCGACAGACATAAATTTACCAAATTCATGCAAATTCTCGTTTTCGCGTGTTTTTGGAGTAAGCTGTAGTGGGTAGAATGGAACGGTTCGCCTGGCTTGGATAGCGTGTGTTCTTACAGTGTCGTCTAAAGAGGGTATATATTTTGCATGCCTCATTCAACATACGCGTGTTACCTAAACGAACTACCTACATGATCTATATACATATAGTTATACATATTGTAAGGGACATGCACAATGTCTTTCCACGTGCGATTATTACGTGACAGTACATGAAATAAACCTAAGAAGTTTAAACAGTCTTTTGGAGAATGAATCGGTGTATGTTTTCGTGTTTAATTATTGCTACATTGAATAACAGACGAAAAAAATACAATACGTACTCTGTCAATTTCTAATAACTAAGTTTCTAGACAATCCCTAATAAATGGCAATATTTAAAGAAAAATCAAAATGTTACGAAAGTTTGAATATTTTCTTTTTCTTGCCTCTAATGGACTATGACTATAGAACAACATTCTAGCTAGGTGGATTTATGTGATCTTGGTATGTACCTGGCTCAGGCTTCTAAAGCTACTTGTACTGGCGCTGCGAGCCTGCAAACACAAGTACAGTACAGGTCACCAATCACCACGCCATACCGCATGTTGTTAAGTATACAGAGTACAGTAGTAATAAGTAGACATGTGAAATATAGAAATAGTAGTGGGTATATAGAATAATATATAGAGTCGACAGAGTAATACAGAATATACAGAGTGACATTGCATAGGCACAGTGAAGATAGCTCGTATTATAAGGATAAAAGTGAGTTTGGTCTAATATTGTATAATACAAAGTTTTTTTGCACACACATGTATGTAAACATAAGGGTATTTTTTCATTCAAGTTCCCTCTGCTGGAGCACAAATGTGAATTTTTCAAAAGAAATCTCCCGAAAAGGGGTGTTGGTGAAAAAAAAATGCTGTAAAGTAGCTCAGTCGTTTATTCCCCATTCATGAAGAACTCCTCGACTCACTCCTCTCATGGGGGAGTTTTTAAGAGTCAAAAAATTATGGTAGAGGACTTCTTTCGTATTCTACTTAGGACAGACGGAACTTTTGACTTTTTAATCGGCGACGCTTAGACATATTACCTTCAATTTATTCCAGTTTAAATTATTATGGATTGAACAAAGTTAAAGTTGGTTTAAACATTAAAAATTGTGGTTGATCACTGTCTACGTGTCACAATTTTTTTCGTACCCTGTTTTCAGGTTGTTTTTTTATTATTTAAACTCAATTATTTACTGAAACAGAGAAAGACAGCATTTGACAGTAATTATAATAAAATTGTGAAGAAATACCCAGATGTACATAGCACTCGAAGTGCAATTGCAATTCGAATAAAACAGAGTACGTATCCAAACCAGTGCTTCGTTAATTAAACGTACAAACAAGCCGTGTAAGTCCGGGAGTGACGATATAGAAACAAGTGAATGAATTTTTTATGAATACTCTTTGAACCCTTTTATATACTACAATTTTCCCTATTATTAAAAATAGGATTATATTTATCGTAATTACACTCGCATGATTAAAATTCGCTGAACTTATTTGGAAAAATTATTATTTTTCTCTCCAATGATTATTCAAAAGTTTTTATCGTCAATTAAATACTCACAAAAATATTTGAATCATTAGACGATTTAAAAAACCTGTACGTAACAAATTTTAATACAAAATTTCAATGGAAGGGCATCAGGAAGGCAACATTATATTTGTAGAAATGAATAATATTATGAATTTGATGTAACTGATTTTACTGCTACACGAATAATAAATAAATATACATTTTGTGATTGCAATAAATCGTGTTGAATGAACACATGTTTTTTTTTTAATTTGCTAAAAAAGGCAATTAATTATCAAGAGAATAAATATCCACCCGTATGTTCCGTGTAACAAGTTTTGTGGACACAGCTTACAATTATAGCGCACACTACACACAATCTAACAATTAATGCAATAGCGTGGATTATCTTTGTTTTTTTTCTATAGTATTCTAATTGAAGAAATTGGCAGTTGAATAAAATCGGAGCGTACGTAATATAGGGTAGAAATGTTTCGCGTGATATGGTATTAAGTTATGCTCTTTTCATTGTGAGTCTTCGATGTCTTATATATTTAGTGGTGTACATTTTTTTTACCAAGTATATCATTGACCTGTTTTACAGTAATGATCTTCATACATTACCAAAAGGCTGCAACTACAGTTTGTTTTTGTTCCTTTTAGTTTTCAGTTTTTAACTTTCTGTATTCATTTTTTATTTTCATTCATTATTCGAGGATCAACTGGACTAATTAAACGTAAGTTATAAATCTTCGAAGTCCATTCGCATGGCAGGAACCACACAGAAATACAATTTAAATATCACAAAAACTAATAATGGTGAGAAAGTCGTAAATATTTAATTGGTCAAGAATAAATTTAATTTTAGTTCAACAATTTGTTTCGTTCAATTTTGGCAAACAAAATTATCCAAAAAAATCAATACAGACGTCAGTTTTATGACGAAACACAGTGTGTGTTAGTAAATGGAACTTATATTTATTAAAGAACAAGGTGAATACATGAAATATAACTATTTCATGGAATAAATGGGAGGTATCGCAGATAATAATAATCGTGTCATGATAAAATCCGATAAGAATGTTTACCATCCTATTAAATTGATAATGGAAAATACGCTGTCCGCAAAAATGCCAAACTATGGTAACACATATTTCAGTCTCGGTTCTCATTTTAATGAATTATTACCGAGTAGTTGAAGCGAGTCCTCTGAATATTGACAAAGAGTTATGTGTTGAGCTCATAATGTAGGTCACGGGAGGAAAATGTGAGGAAAGAAACGACAAAGAATGGAAAAAAAAATAACATTCGGGTAACCCTGATGCGTTTGTTTGACGGGCGGAAATGCGGCAGAGTCGAAAGAATAGGAAATTCTCTGTGATGTGTCCCGAAGGCAAAACTGCCAAGCGGCTTTTCTGGAATACCGAAGCTTCTTCGGTTCAACTCTTGAACGCATTGTCATTTTAATTGGCAAGTGAGCAAAGAGGATGCGAATGAAGCATAACGGAGCATGGGAAGAGGACTGAAACGCGATGAAATGTAAATTAACGTTTGTGCGAGAGGATTTTGTAGACAAATCCTAAAAATCCTGGAAATCCGAACGAAAAGTCCGGATTTTCGTAAATTAATGATGCAAAGCAACGCGTATTGAAAATATGGAGAAAAAATCCGAAAAGACACGAACGATACCTGAAAAAAAAAACCAGGAGAACCTACGAAGGTTTCAAAGGCCCAGAGAGCGCAGAGAGAATTCAGCGTTTCGTCAAAGGGTGAAGGAAATAAAATATAAAAATAAATCGGTCCTCTCTCGTAAGGAATCTCGTAAAAACGTGCAGTCTGATACTCTAGTGAATGAGAGTAAAGGATTGGAAGACTATGTGTTATTTTTCTTGGGAAAAGTAATCTGTACCAAGTCCCTTAAAATCTGAGGCCCATTGAACCTGTTTCTTTTTTTACAAGCTTTTAGCGGTGGAACCTTTAGTGAAAAGCTTTTAGAATCATGAAGCTATCTTTCGTCCCTTCTGAATTGCAATTGTAATGATATGCCTTTTGAGAACACTCTGAAGGTTCGATCGATCGCTGCCTCTCGGTAGTGAATAAATTCAGTGAAAAGAAAAGAGGCGCGATTGTCGCTTGAGTAATCAAGGCGTTTGACAGTTTCGAGCTTTCCGTCCCCGACGCAGCATCTGTGCAAACCTTCCTCAGAGATTCACACCGAATGGATATACTCACGATTACGGGTAAAATTTGGTGTACACTTGGATAGAATATCTCTGAAATTTGACTGCAATTGCATGCACTATATAGAAAATCTCAAATACTTCAAAAAAACTAAAAAAATCAATTCAACAAAGATATTAGTTTTTTTGTCATTATTCACAAAATTTATTACAAAGTCTGTGTTCAAAATATTGCATTATATAATAAAATACAAGCAAATTGTAATCAGCAACTCGCAGAGGCGAGCGTTAACGAAGCAAATTAAAGAAAATCAAAATTCACGAGTTTCCTGACGCACTCTAAAAAGCCGAGGTCGAGAGGTTGCATGTGTATGAGTACGAGTGAGAGAGAGAGAGAAGTTTCCTGGTGAAGTGACTCTTAAATTTGCAGGTCATTAAGGTTCCAAGCGGTCTCGGGAGCGTGCGCTAATTGGTTTTCGTTATTACGCGATCGGATCGAGACATGCGTTAATGTTGTGAGGCTAATTGTCGTTTTCACCGACATTCAAACTTCTAACCGTTGGGTGTGCGAAATACAAACTTCTACGAGACTTTTTTATTCGATGGTGATTAACGATTTGCGGAAAATACGCAGCAAAAAAATCTCCACTGTTTCGTTTCAAACTAGAATCCAATATTTTATTCTACGCCGTCTTTTTTGATCATTCATTTTTTCATATCAATTTCTAATACTTTGAAAAAGCAATATTCTCTACTCTAGTTGCCATATTTTAATAATGAACAAAGACACTGACAACACGCGTACTCCTCATTTGGTCTTTCGTCCCTTATAAAACTTGGTGTTGGCACAGATAAAAGAAAAGAGGAAAATAAAACCGGAAAGTTGGAGCACAGAGTGGCACCATTGGTGCTTGTGAAACTCGATGCACTTTCAAGAGAACTCGTGTCGAAGGGTCCAGAAAAGTAACAAGAGCGAGAAAGATGATGCACGTTCGTGTTAGTGAATCTTTTCGCAGCGTAAAAGTCTTTCACAATCGTTATTTTCCCTCCTGTCTAACATTTTCTCATCGTTTATTTTGTGTCGATAACACGAGCGCACTGACTTTATTGATAAATCACATTGCGAAGGGAAAGTGTTACAGTCGCGTTGAGCAAAAAGGATAATAATAAAACGAGACAGCCCTCGGTACGAAATTTGAGGTGAACTTGAATCTCTCGTCACGATCAAAGATTTTTCTGGTGAAAATAAAAGACATCGTATTATCGTGGTTTCCGGAGGACCGGTTCCAAAATAAAAAGTACATTTGACTTGATTTTCATTGAAGAAGAGAGCTACGGGATTTTTCTTTTTTTTTTACTGAAATCCCTCCGTATCGTTTCTGGCCAAGTGACAAGAAAAGGTTTTACAAACGCAAAAAAACAGTTTCGGCCATGCGACAGGGAAAGTGACACGTGACTTTACTATACAAGGGTATACAAGTGGTGATTTTTGAGATCGATAAATATGCGGTTAGGAGAAAATTTGCCGATAAGTCGATAAGTGATGGGAGACGACGTGGGAAATTATGTCTCGTAACAGTCAGCAGGCAAATTCTTCGTTCTGGTGAGCGAGATTGGAACGTGTTCGAGGTTTTATCTCGACACGAATAATGGCAAGTGATTTTTCGATCGATTGATGCACTCGATGTAAAGGAGAAAAAATAAATGATGTAAGACTTTAGCTAGGATACAGCGATGCTGTCATCGGAAGCTTGGGCGGATTTTGTAAGAAGAATATTTTTCCGATTAAGTGAACGAGAAAAAGGAGAAGAGAAAAAACGCTAAGTACCGGCGAGGGAATAAACGTGAAGACATTTTGGTCTTTGTCCTCCGGTTCACAGAGGAATCAATCCATAGAACACTTCATCCTCTCATTAACCATCTTCCTTTACCCTCTCTCGTTGTCTCTCTCTTTTTTTTCTCCGAGCTTCGAGCATGCGAGCCTGCACAAGAAATAGTATTTCCTTCTTCCCAATGTCTTTTTCACGGCAGCTCCGTCAAAGGCTTTAATTCACGGCAGGAAGGGAGCAAAAAACCTTCAGGGAAATAGACCTCCCGCCGAAAAGAGATAAAAAAGAAAAGTAAAAAAGCCCGGTAGATCGAACAAGTTCCAAGTCAAAGCAAAAAAAAACGTAATTACCTCCTGGTTGTAAATTGAGTTACGGAAGTTGGACATGAACGGCTGTAATTATTATCGGGATTTTAATAAATTACTTGAGAAACATCAAGCGAAAACCAAAAAAACATTAATTTTTGTCCTCAAAAAAATACCATCTTTATCGTGACATTCCATAAAACTCACGTGCAAAAATAATTTTTAAAATAAATGCAAAAAAATCGGCTCTCTTTGTTAATTGGCCGATCATTTTTTCAAGAATCCATTTCAATTTGATTTTAATGTGTGCAAAAGTGAAAGCTATAACTTTTTTTTAAAAAGATAAATTTATTATTAATTATTT
>JABSMR010092870.1:0-12647 GCA_018902295.1 Dusona sp. PSUC_FEM 10030013 | reverse complement strand
TTTTTTTTTGAATTTTTTTCCAGCTGACAATCGAACAAATAATATTTTTCTTCATCTCCATGTACAAAATAATTGACGAGGAATTAATCGAATGAAGGACGCCTCCAGACCCTTCGATTGCTCTTCAAATATGTATTAAATTCTTTTTCCCCTTTTTTTGTAACGAACTCCTCCAGTCTCCTATCGAATTGGAAGGAAACGCATGATCGAGGACCAACGCTTTTTTTAGCACTTCTTTTGCGGCACGGCTGAGAACAATTTCGAGTACAACGGTTTTTTCCCTTCATTCATCGTTGGCAAACGAGAGAGAGAGAGAGAGAGAGAGAGAATAAAAATGGAGAACGTTGGCTGCGTGCTCAAGTGCAACCCTTGAAACAAGGGCACTTTAGACGAAATAGCCTTTCATCCCTCGTCGCACTGTCGCGATAGTTTTTTGTTCGTCGCTCTCTGCACCTCTTGAAATATTTGCGTTCGATCGAGTAAATTTTTTTTTCAAATACTCTTATAAATTTACTTGCATCAATTATTTATCTTAGCATCAGGGAGAAAAATAAAATTTTACAAACAAACATGAATTTTACTGCGTCTATATTTCCTCAATAATATCATATTTTCAATCGATTTTATATTTCTGTAATATTATTACCTGAGATTATGCTTTGAAGGATATTTTTTCGAAGATTTTTTAAAAGATTGAAACGCTATTGGTTTCATGGCTCGCACAAAAGCAGTAAAGATTAAACATTGACAAAATTATGAAAACACCAAATTACCCTTTGAATGGTTAGATTGATTGAAATAACGAATAATCGAGAAGAAAATATGTTTGATGAGTTGACAGAAGGCGTCGAACGATCAGGCAAATAGTCGTAATATAGAAAATGGAGAGTCATTCGAAAATTTCGTACACCTTTGAGATGACGAAAACAGCTGGATAAAGTCAGAAATAGCAGAGTTTTCGATTTCCCAACGACAATGAGGTTATAAACGATTCTCAGCTGTCGAGAAGCACAAAAAAGTACATTGCGAGCAGCATCGAAAACTCGATACTCGGTCCGGTACCTTTGCATTTATTCGGACCCATTGAATGACCACAGAACATTGGGGGGCGTTGACTCTCTTCGATCTGCGGGTGCGTAACATGATACACGAGGTAGGAGGCCAGACAAGGCCATTCAAAATATCCCTAAAAGAACTGAGAGGAGCTGAGTATTAAAAGCCTCAAAAAGAAATTCGTAATCTCCGCATCGTTCTCCAGTGAATGAAAATCTCAAGCTCAAAATGTATTTCCCAATCCAGTGGGTGTTCATTCAACGATGAATCATCATGTTTGAAAATGGTTCAATGCTCGCAATAATTATTAAAATCTTTCGCCTCATGTATGGTTTGTCTGAAAATAGCCAATTTGTAAAGGGGAATGAAACGAAAATTTAGGCAAAAAGGAATCACAAAGGCCCAGGGAAAATTGATACTCCATTTTTGAACATGACTAAACACTTTGCACACTAAAGAAAAAGCTAATTTTTTGACAAATCGTTTCTCAGAGGTGGACGTGATTCGTGATGATGAAAAATATTAAATGAAGGATGATAAAATTGGGGAACAAAGATTTTGAATATTCATAGAACAAAGGAATGTCTCATTGATCGCACTAGGTCACAATAACGATGGCCTTTTTCGGTATGACGTAAGAGACGGTTACTTCGGCTAGATGGATCCGTTGAACCATGATGGAACGACTAAGATCTCGGGTCTTAACGGGGGCGGGGCAACGAAAATGTCATGCTCGGATATTTTGGTCGTCACGTACGAAAACGTACACATCTAACTTCATTCTCCGGCATTCTTCATCTCTCTCTCTCCCTCTTTCTTTCTCTTTTACCATCCTAAGCGACCATACGTTGAACCTCACTTATTTTCCATATGACACAGTGACCACCTTTACGGAAGCATGCTTTTCGAAAATTGACAACCGCAACATGGAATCCAATAAAAAAAAACGTATTCACGTAAGTCTTTAATGATTTCATTAGCTTCATTTAATTCTAGAATTTTTTAATATTTTTCTGGAAGAAATCTCAAACATATTTTTAATAGAATATCATTATATATTGCTATAAAAGTTCATTTATACATAATATCATAAATATATGTGTTACAAACACATGAAAAAAAATGTTTAAGTAGAAATACGTTTTTCTAAAACTTTAAAAACTTTTTCACAGCTAAACTATATATTTTTGTTTTTACTTATTCGACAATGAATAACGATTTTTGGACAGTTTCGTGACAAAACACCATATACCATGAAGCATGGTTGTCGTTATCGAAAATCGTTAGCGTGGCGTTGGTTGCCTACAGTGGCAATACAAGCCGCGCCTCTGCTGGCGTGTCGATCGACTTCGATGACTGTACCCAAACGGGAGAAGCTCTCACTACCTCTCCCTCCCTCTATTCACACCCTCTCACTCATGAATTATCGGTCTTTCAACTCCTCTCACTTCTCTATTTCCGGCTGCTGCGCCGCGACGAACGAAACAATCGACTGTTGCAGTCTCAAAAATTCTATGTACATAAATATACGTATATATTAAGCGGTTTCCTTTTAAATTTTCAATTTGCTTTCACCTTCCATCCCCGACCGAGTGTATAAATAACTTGAATGGAATTCCTTGGAAATTAGGCACTAGAAAAGGGTTCTGTTTCCTAATTGACGTTCAGGTCAATTAATCTTTAGGTGACAATGTTTTTTTTCAGGTAATTACACGTACGCTCGATTAATTGCTGTATAATCAGATTTTTCATTCTTGTTATCGATTTTTCGAATGTATTTTCGACAATTTATTAAATAAAGTATGGAAATAAAATGAACATTCATACAGAAAATTGATCGAAACGAAAAACGCGTGAAGTACATAAACATTTTTCGTATATTCAATGTTCACACCTCACGTGGATTTGCGAGGGTCTTTGAACGTTGACTGGAATGAATTTGGTAACACGTTTGGTTGACGCGAGCCACCTTTCGATGTGTTACATGTTCCTCCCCTTGTGTGTGCTTTTGCATACGGGAGTAAGGGGTGAGAGGCGAGACCATAAATTTCGAATTATACAAGTACCGTATACAGAGGAGTCCCTTTAGGGTTGCAATTCGAGTACACAACTCGCTAGCACAAAAATTACAATCCCTAATCCCTGCGAGTGAAGCGGGTTGAGATAACTGAAGTGAGATCTGGCTGCTTCACGGTGTAACGTTACTTGAAGTTGTTTTACATATACGTTCCCAGTGAACTAAAATTTATACAATCAGAATTTCAGTACTCAGTGATGCGACCAAAGTCTCAAAGAATCAGCCACCTTTCATAACAATATATGCACAACATTGGCGTGAAAAATATCATGAAAAATTCATTTCCGTTTACTTGTCGAACAAGTTTGTGTTTAAACATAATTCTCACCGACTATGTCTTATTCTTAACATTATAATTATTGTTAAAAATCAATCATTTTAACATTTAAAAAAGAGCTGAATTCTTTCAGATCTTTATCAAAAGGATAAGTATATCGTTTTTCTGATCAAATAAGATTTTTGGCTGCGACACCATATGTGTAAATCATCCTTAAATATCCCTAACGTATACTGGAGCCGCTGAAATTAAATATGAAAAACGGCTGTCTGGCAACAGTCATAATATACCCTGCATTATTTGTTTTTACAGACTTTTCTCTCTGACTCGTCCAACTTTTATGCTCTCGAATAACTTACATTGTATCATTTGTTCCACCAATATTTATGTCTCGTGTATAGAAACTTGTTGTTGTTTCTGAATAAAAACTTTGTCTACGAACGGACTCACGTACGTTTTCTATTCACTAAAGTTGAGCGATTCAAATAGGAATAAAAATATGTCATCATGCGATTGAAAGAAAAAATGCTAAGAAAGAAAACAACCAAAGTTAACAAGACCACAGTTGGTACTTTTCTCCTCTTCTCTACTCCCCGTCTCTTCGTTGGCCGTCTCTTTCATCCTCCATCCTGGTCTCCTTCAACCCTCTCTCCAGAAACTCAAACCCCTTTCATTCATTTAACTACGTGCCGTTAAAAAAAATATCTTACTTCAGCACTCGAGCTCTCTCGATCCGGTACTTGCTACTTTTGTAGCCCCCGTTGAGATCTTGTCTGTCGAAATATCTTCGCACCTCAGAAACTCATCGATCCTGTTCGAGAACACCGTACTCACGAACGGACGATTGTCTTTGGTCGGTAAGCTGCGGATGTTACGGTCCAGAGAATAATATGCGATCTTATTGTCACGTAACCTTTTTTAACAGATAATGCTTGCGACAAAAAAGAATGTTGATGTATTGTCAAAGATTCATTATTATTATCTATAGTTTTCTTTTGGTTTTTGGTAGGATTCTAAGATCCTGATCCTAGGATGAGGCTCTGAGGAAACTCGAAAGTTGGACCCGAGCAAAAAACCTTTTACGAAACGAACAGCAGGATCAGGTTTTCGAAAAAAATGAGGAAAAAAGTATTTTTTTGAGTGACACGACAGCTCCGAACGTTCCCAAGACAGAACTTGGAGTTTTTTAAACGGGGGAACATGGGAATTCACACATTGCTACAAGGTGGTCCTTTCGCTCCGCCCATTCCTCACGATCCACCCTTCGTCAATTCTCCACAAGAGTTACACTATGTAAACATTGATTCGTGCAGGTTTTCACTTTTGCAATGATCACGGGCCAAAAGGCCATCTTTCGGGCACGTCTCGTCATGAAAATAAAATAGCTCTGATTTTTTCGTTCTTTCCCTTCAGCAATGCAAGGAAAAAAGCAGCAACAATGCAGCATCATGAAAAAACGAAATGTACATTTATCGGTGTGCAATTCGACGAAGCGGCTATCTTCCATTTCAAAGACCAGTGGCATTCATCCCATCCATCTTGTCTCGGATAACCGGTAGTTAAACTTTTTTTCCTGAATGCTTGGAAAAATCGGTCCTCTTGAATAAAATGCAACCCCCCAGACTGCCCTTTTGCAATGTGCAACTCATACAGCATCTTGGCTAACCGAGCCTGGACTTGTTCCATGCATTTTTTTTGTTTCGAAGTTTCGAGATTCCCAACAAAGCGAGACTTAAAATTTTTCGAGCCAAGCCATAAAGCGCAGGGTTGCACTTAAACCCTTCGGATGAACTTCAAACACGTTGAACCCGCGAGGCATTACTTCTTGATTCGAAATCTTATGCTCACAGAGGCGAAATCGTGAATCACTACTTTATTCGCTCCATTTTAGGCTTTCGGTAAGACGAGCGTGAATTAGTTATACATCTCAATCTTCTATCGAAAACTTTCTTTCAATTCAAGCTGCATCTCATTCAAGGAGGGTCCCAAAAGATCGCGGTGATAACGTCAGTCGACGGCTTTTCATCCAGGAGCTATTACCTAACAGCTGGCATGGCTTATCCGCCATTTAGTGAAGACCCATGGTCCATAAAATAAACCCCTTGAAAACTAAACTCACCAACCCCCTTGAAGCTAGAGGTCATTCATGATTGTCAAAAATTCTTGGCGACCAAGTATGAATGTTCGTATTCATAAGAATTAGTGCTTGAATATATTTTAAGAAATGAATGTTTTAATTTGCTACGAATAAAATGAGACAACTTGCATGCAAATTTACTCAATTTATCTATTTATTAATTCCTGTTCCGTCCATCCTTCATATTTTGTTGTCAAGGCTAGAACGTTCCGTTGATTCGATTAGGATCGCAAATTCTTTTTCGAGCGTCTTTAACACTTGGTCGCTACCAGTTATTTGCCAAGACGGTTGAGACTACTTTACGCCTTTGGTATGCCCTTCGGCTATATTGCCGCTTCAGCGACAGGGGTTGATGGGAGTTACGGGTGTGGATTATATTCGAAGAGAAACCCGCTTGAAAATAAAGATGCCTGGCGTTAAGGCGTCTAATTGAGTCCGTAAAGACTACCCTGCTCAAGTCACTATTTATTTCTGTGTGGCAAAAAATACCAGCCGTTTTTAGCGTAGCTTATGTTTGTGGCATGGAAAGGAAAACCGTTGCGCAATATTAAAATACATGTGTGCCTGTAAATATTCAGGCGAGCATGACGAAGATAAATGCAAAGTACGTTTTATGAGGATCGTCGTAAGAAAAGACGAAAATTCTCGACGTATTGAAAAAAAAAAAAAACTAATTGACTGCAACCGAAGTTAAACCAAGGGCTCGAGCTAGAAAATTGGATTTTTACGGGCTCGAGAAAAGGATAAAACGCATAAAGTAAGTTTTATTATAGAATTTAAGAGTGAAGCGTGATAGGCTTGGCTTTTTTTCTCAATCCTCTTAACCCCTATTCGCAGCAATCTTATTAGCCAGAAAAACGTATAGATATATACTTGTTAATAGAGTGTGGGTTGGGCTACCCTCTTTCATTATATTTTTTCCCTCGAACTTTCACTTCGTAACGTCTACATCCGGTTGTGTGCTTAGATACAACAGAGACGAGTCTGCTGACAGGTGTTGCGCTGCATGAAAAAGGATCTCTCGCATCGTGACCTCAGAAGGGAGAGTTTCGTGGACTTTTGAATGAACGCACCAAATAGGAAAGCCCAAGGAATGATGGATTCGATTTGTAACGAATTTTCATAAATCCATCATCTTTACTACCCTCTTAATGTTTGCTCGGTCCAAAAATATTCTCGCCCTTATGAATCAACGTCGTATTTGTGCACGCAAAATCATAATGACAGATTACACTCAAATATTTTCAAATTAGTGGCTCAACTTGGAATTTATTCGTACTACTTTTATTTCTATATTTTTTAGACTTTCTCCCACGGTATTTATGATTCAAGGATTTACTGTATAATTACAGAAAAGAGGGGGAAAGGGGAAGCAGTGGTAAATGATCCGAGTATTTCGTGCTACCTCTCCACAGCCAGTAATCACATAGCTACTCTTCAAGTATGGTGAGCATGGCTAGGAAACTCTATAACAATCCCTTCAAGCGTGTTCTCTTAACTGATCAATTTAACTCGTCCAATCAGTATAACGAATTACTCTGTAGTACGTATTCATACACCTATCACTTTTTCTCTAAGTCTATTGACGTGTTTGCATGAGGAAAAAAAAATATGTATTTAAACTTCCATCCAATCTACTGCTAAACGTCGTTCTATCCATTTAAATCCAATTGCGAAGCTTTGTTAAATAATAAAGTTGGATAATCCATTCAGCAGTACGGAAAACATATTCGGCAAGGAACAATATTGTTATATGACATTTTTAAACATTATATTTTGATTAAAAATATAGTCAAAGGTCTGAATACATTAATATTTCATTACGAACTACAAAAATTAAGACTCTGCTTAATCTTCTATATAGAAAAGAATGTAAGGCATGGAAAACATAGAATGGAATTGTTGAATGGGGCTTCCAAGTGCTATTTTCATCAAATATTTCAAACGAAATAAATAAAAAGGAAGATAGAAACGCGCGAAGAAATAAATATACGAGGCTGATGTATAAAAGAACACACTGTGCCGAGACACTTGGAGAATACGATGCGAGAGAGGCATGAGCGCGTTCACCAACGTGACAACCAACACACTTGCAACGTTCCACTTATCTCGAGACGTAGCGGAATGTCAGTACTGGCTAGTTAACCCAGAAACTCCGAAAAAGTTGGAAAAAATACTTAATAAAAAAGAGAGTGAGGCAGAAGGAGAATAAAAAAAGATTAAAATATGATGTGTAGAAAAGGAGATGGGAGGCTGTAAGAGAGAGACAGAGAGAGAGAGAGATGAGCGAGAATATATGGATCCAATTTGCCAATCGTAAATCTATAATTTACTCTCTCCAACGAACCGTTCTTTTTTTACGTTTTTTTTTTTTACAATTCGATCTCTCGACTCTTTATCAAGCCTAACCCGATGAGTTAATGACCTGATGTTGTGCTCTGAATTTCTACCCTGGATTAATTCGATTAAACTGCAAGCAAATGTGATAAAACCAGTATCAATTAATTCGCAAACTAAATTAACTCCATAATACATAATTTATCGCTACTTATTATTCTTAAAAAATGGAACATTTTATAAATAAATATCTAGAATTTGATTCAAGTCTCTAGCTCAGTTGAATGAATGATTCTATTCATCCTTGGATCAGCTGAGCCAAGAGACGTCGTAAATTTAGATTAAATTCGCCAACAAATTGAATTTCCATTTCTATGATTGCACTAATTATTTAATTAATTCTGTTATTGCTAGAAGAAAAAACTTTAATTTCAGAGTGCATACGTGTATATAATTTGAATGAAAAGCAGTGCCCGCAGGAAATGAAGAGTGAAAAGTAATTGGACCTCGAAAGAACGCGTGATGTGTTGGAGTATCGAGCGAGTGAAAGATCAAGAGAAAATGAAAGAAGAGGAGACCGGCTTGAGGCGATTTCCCCGGCATTGAACACCGAAAGCGGCTCTCTGTTGAACAGATATCTTTCGAAGCTACTGTATAGCAGCAAAGTTGCTATGGCGTTTGCCTTAGGCCATGGGGGACTCTGGGTCACCAGCAGCGGTGCAACGTCCTGACCTCCCTTTCCCCTTTCCCACTGTACCTCGCTGGGGGCAAGTGCCCCATTGACCAATCCGAGTCAGTGTTCCGACTCGAGTGTAGCCTCGATAACCTGGAAAATGCCTTATCGTTGATGAACGAGAAAATATTCAGGAAAAGCTGGTTCTCTCTTGTTTATTTTATCGCCATCATTACCCCTTCGATTTTATAACTAAAGAACTTGATTTCCGACAGATTTGCGGTGAAGATTTTTCGGAATTTATTAACTCCTATTTCTCCCATGACAAGACGAGTGAACTTCATCGTCAATATCCTGAGAACTTTTGGACGAGGCTTCGGGACGTAAATCGCCTTCTCCATCATCCAACCTACCCCATCAAGAATTCCCTCAATATTCAACGATCCGGATGAACCTTCTACGTTACAATTCAAGGACAAAACACCGCGGTGAAAGAAAAAAAGCCGGAATCGAATTAAGGATGCAGTATCAAAACACCTAATCCCTTCCTCCCTTCTCCTCGTGTCCTCGTTTCGTTCCCCTTTTTTTCTGTCACACTTTTCCCGGTCGTCGACTCTCGCCCTGTGCGAATCCTCAAACCTTTCTTGTATTGTCATCTCCTTTATAAAATTAGGGTGGCTCAAAAATGCACAACGAAACTGTGGCCTTAGGTTTAAATTTTCTTCCCGTGACGAGCACAAGGACAGACAAAAAAAACATAAGCGGAAAATTGAAATTTTATTGATGCGACAAATCTGTGAGAAGGTTTTATTTGATACGGTGCATTTTTTTTTGTTGGATTAGGATTTTTCTTGCCAGCTGGATGGCGATTAAAAAAAAATTGAAAGTTAGAGTTTTAACTTCGTTGATAAATGGGCATTTAAGGCAAACTGACTAATTCACATTTCAAATCAAACTGAATGCCTTATTCAGTTGATGAAGTTTGGGAATGAAACTTCACTGCTTAATCGAATTGGAAATTATGGTACGAAACCAATGGGGTCTCAGACCACGGATACATATGATACAATCAATCTTAAATTCCACCTCGTTTGGAAGCGTAATTTAGTATTTAATTCAACGTTTGATCAAACAGTAATATTAGCCACAAGCTCGTATTGACATTCCCAATGAATTGATGCCTGCGACGAAGCCTTTGTTGATCGT
Organism: Dusona sp. PSUC_FEM 10030013; assembly: GCA_018902295.1. Lineage (NCBI taxonomy): Eukaryota > Metazoa > Arthropoda > Insecta > Hymenoptera > Ichneumonidae > Dusona > Dusona sp. PSUC_FEM 10030013. Next base: position 2,887 of record JABSMR010092870.1, on the reverse strand, counting down.
TCGCACGTCCATCACATCGATTTCTGTCAGCACTTTTTTTTTTCTTTCTCTTTACCTCTTTCTCTGTCTCTCCCATTGTCTTTTTTCTAATCTTCCAACTCGCACATCCGTGGTTTATTTTTGCCCGCGTCCATTCGTATACCATCGACAAGCCTACACGACAGTTTTCCCCATAATTTCAACTTTGTTAAGGAAAAAAGAAAAAAAATCTCACACGTTCCTTCCTGTTCATTATTCACCATGTACGCATTTATCTATTTGCATTTTCGTCGGCCCAGCACAGCGAGCAAAGCTCTCTGCGACTGGTAATTTTCATCCCAACGAGACAAGATAGAATGGTAAGGCGTTTAATTACACCCACTTGAGTCTGGCGCGACTCCGCAATGCATTAATCGAGATCAAGTCCAGACTATGCGTCGGCCACTCTTAATTATCAATTTGTTAGGTCGGCTGGAACGATATCGTGCGCAATGTACATTTCTTTCACGAGCTTTCTCGGGTCTTGACAATTTGTAATAAAAGTCATCTTACTTTCACGATGAGTTGGCTTAGCCCCACCAAGACAAAAATATAAATGTAGAAACCGTACCAGCCGATACCCAATTTTATGAACTAAAACGAATGGAAGTTTGGTGCATCGAAGAACCAATGAATCTTGGAAGTAGTAAAAATCCGAAAATTGTCAAATCAGGTAAAGTAAGTTTAATTCGAAAAGATACCCATGAGCTAAAAAGGTATAGGATCACTTAGAAAATTAATCCAGCGTACAGTCGAGTTTCTAGATCTATGATAGAGGTGGAGAGTCGAGAAGACGTGGTAGAGTTGCGGTAAAGGATCGTAGAAAAAGGGGCATCGAAGTCGTTTCTCCGCGCAGTGAAGGCATTTTCACAACCACTTTTCACTGGGAAGCCACGCACACATGAGACAACTGGTTTACCGGTATAACCAGAACCCAGCAAAGTACCAACGAGCTGTACACTTTGACATTGCCGTATACGTGAACGTTTTACCACATGAGCAATATCTTATGCAGTCCTGTTGCTTTGCTATTAGTTGCCAAGTGTTAGTATTTTACAAATATACAGGGTGTCTTCGTGGAGTTGATCAATATCGTAAAGTTAAATTCCAAATTTGGAGTCTGAATTTCCAGGTGAACGACCGAATTTGTAAACGAAAAATCTAATGCATTTTTCAATTAGGTTTCGTGCTGCCGAATTATTAATTGTTAAATTTAATCTAATTGTTAAGTAAACATTGAAGTTTTGATCACCCAAACTAAGACAATGCATTCTTACCACATGGTAGAAAGCTCTTTAATAATTGACCGCTTCGCGAGTCATCGTCGGCCACTTATTCGCTCTATTTGAATAATTAATACGATACCAGGGGAAAATCTGATCAAAAAGAGCATTAGACTTTTCGATCCCACGATCGAACCTCAACTTAATTTTACATTGATGACCATTCGTCCGTAGGACACCGTGTATATTTAAATTTTGATATATATGTTTGTATACATATTTATATGTGTGTGATCTAGTATGTTGCTGATGCCAAACGAGATGGAACGAAGAAAGAGGAGGGGAAAAGAAGCCTAAACGAATCTATAGAAAAGCCGGCTTAAGGGGTCGAGCGTGTACGACGTGCGCATTCGTAATTGCGGACGTTTAAGCGCCTCGGCAAAGATCTCGTGGCACTCGAGTGTGTATGTATATGTGAACTGCCATGATACTCTAGTCCTGCATCTTGATCCCCTAAATCACGTTATTTCGTTTTATTTAACCACAAATATCTCTTTCTCTATTTCTCACTCTTTTTTCTTCGATATTCCAATATTCAAATAAGTTCATAAACAAATGATCGGCATTTTTGAGTGGAAACACATCAAAGCAAACTGGTTAAAAAGAAATGAAGAATCAATAATTTTCATCACTTTCGCTGTTTCACAAATTGGACGTAACGTTTTTCTTCTTTTTGGAGTTAAAACTCGACCGAGTGGTCATGCACTGCGTATTCGGATCCCTTTTAAAATGGCACTCCGTTTATTTGTTTATCTTTATTTTCGAGTTTTGGTGTAATTTTGAATTTGGGATTCATTTTCCGAAATTTTTTATACATGCGAACAAAATAGTGGGAGTTAAGCATTTGACCGCGATCAACTGATTTCTAACACTATAAAGTCGAATATTTGCGAAAACTTTTCTTTTACCAATGGATTATGGTTATAATTTAATGCGATCATGTGTAAATTCATAGAAATATTGACATAACAAAAAAGAGCTCTTGAAACACATCGATTTACCAATAGAATAACTAGGCGATGCCGCCATATTACGTTTAATCGCAACAGTTGCGACAGAAGACCGTGAACAAAAGATGGAGCAAACGTGTCCCGACATCAGCTAAAATCAATTATGATTATAATATTCTTACATTTTATGTGATTTTATTTTTTTTTTGTTACATGAATTTTAATTTCTTCCATTTTAAATTTCATCAACCCCTTTTAATAATTATTATGAGAATACTAACTTCAAAAATTATTTTCGACCGGATTTTTTCATTGTGTTTATTTTTTCATAATTATTTTTTAACAATTTGCTTGTAAACTCTTTATAAAACGATTTCTTTACCATTGATCAAAAAAATGATACTGCGAGGAAGTTGCACTTACCAAGCGAATTATTTTTCATTATTTTATTGGTTTTGAAAAAATGTTTTTTATTGTTTTATTTGATTAATTTAATGCTTTTATTGGTTTTTGTCTTATTGAACTTTTGTTTTTATTTTTCAAGTATACTATTTCCGCAGTTGGGAGCATTTTTATTTAAAAAAAAACTTTTTTCATTTCTGTATTTTTCTTTTCGATCGATTTTATTTTGATTTA
>JABSMR010092759.1:0-12649 GCA_018902295.1 Dusona sp. PSUC_FEM 10030013 | reverse complement strand
TAATTCGATCTAAATTGCACAGAAACTGGTTATAAAACAGGTGGCACTCTGAGAGTGCCACCATGGCACAAAGGGTTAAACAAAAAATGTTATTCTATTTTCATGAAAATCTATGTGTTGCTGCACAAAAACCTAAAAAATTGCAGGCTGTTTTCTCGTTACTGTACCTGCACGACAATTCTATAAATTTAATTCCCTCTACGTATTCAGGTGCTTTGATCGAAATTTCGTACCATTGGAAATTCAATTCAAAAAGATAAAAAAAATGATAAGACGTTCTAGAGTTAAAATATTGAATGAAAATAAATAAATGAACACATTACTTGATCGTTATAATTCTTTCGCCCTGGGATTTGCTCTGTTTTTCCACTTCGATGTGGGCTCCCGTAGCTCCTCTAATGGCGTTTATGTTGCTACCACCGCGACCAATCACTCGACTTATAGCGTTCGGTGGAACGGAAACTTTCTTCGAGCGGAACGGGGAATTCATGAATCTTCCCGAATCGTCCGATTGTCCTCTGTTGACACGATAAATTTTTTAAATTCCTCCATTTAATCGTTTAAAGGAATGCAATCAAGTTTTAAAATCCATTTTTGTAAAAATCATGAGTGCCGTTGGGAAAATAATTGGCTCATAAAAGTGCTCATCAATTATTTCTCAAGCGGAAAAAAGAAAATTTGGAATAAGAAAATGAAGAAATAGAAATTTTTTTAATAAATTTTGTACTCACTTTCGTACGACTTCTTTCCATCCTTCCTCGCGCTTACCGCCTTGTTTCGGGCTGGTAGAGTTGTTCGTTTTGACGTTACCGCCGACGGAATCGTCGTATTGTTGATTGGCATTGGATTTTTTGCCCTTGCCGGAAATATAAGTCTCGTTTCCGGTGGCCTCGAAGTCTTCGCGATCTGCAGGATGCCTCGATGACTCGAAAACAAGTTGTCCCTTGAGTTTTCGTTCGCTCGAATTTACAGCAGCTGCGGTTGCGGCTCGTGTACTCGAGACTGACGACGGCGCGGCCGCCGTGCTCGAGGTCGCGACGTTACTACTTGCGGCTGCTGCTGCCGGCGCTTGCGTTCGTCTATGAATAAAAATTTAAAAAATTGCCAATTACAAAATTTTTCCAAATTTAGACATAATTTTTTTGTTTTTAAATCCACAATTACTCACTTTTCGACGTTGGAAGTTTGAGACTTGGTTGGTGTTACGGTGCTTTGCCCACCGACGTTGGACGACGAGTTGGTCGATGGTATGGAGGATTTGGCCGATCTATGTGGCGACGTATCTTTATCGTTATTATTATTGTTGATATTATTGCCAGGACCGGCGTTGTTCTTTTTCTTTTTCTTGTCCTTTTTCCTCTCCCGGGCTTTGACGTCATTGCTGCTGCAGCTTCCCTGGCTGTTGGCATCGAAACCGCTGTCTCCTTCCTCTTTGTCAGGATCCTCGGGACTTCGGTTGACAGGAGAGGGTGCGTTGCCCAGTCTCTCGCAAGTTTCGACGTTCGAGGCTGCTGCATTACCGGAGCTTGAGCAGGTTGGATTGGCATTGGCGCCGCCGCCTCCTCCTCCTCCTCCCTCGTGGTCGCTGTCGTCCTCCCGGTCAGCATCGTCGTCGTCGGATTTCTTTCCATTTTCCTCTTTGTCCTCGTAGATGGTTTCGTTCTTCTTGTTCTCCTCGTACAACTTCCGTTTCTCCTCTTTCCTTTCGAGTTTCTTCTTTTTCTTTCTTTCCCTGCGTCTCGCCGCGGCCGCTTTTCTTGATTCTTCCCTCGTTTTCTCCATGTCCAATTCCTCGAGCAATATCGAGGCATTTTTATTGGCTCTTGCAGCTTGAGTGTCCTTGGCTGCTCGAATGATTTTCACGCATTCGGAGCATTTCTCCAACAATTCTTTGTCGTTTACGGTCGCAATGTATCTCGTCATTTCTTGATCGCTGGGGAATTGCGTTACATGATTAACCATCCACTTGACAACTTTGATGTGTCCCTTGCGAAAAGCGGCCATGAGACACGAGACTTTGCGATTGTCCTGGGAGTCGATATCGGCATTAGCGTAATAAAGTAATTCGACGACACTTAGATGTCCACCGTTGGCTGCGAGCCACAGGGGACTGTTGCCTTTTTTGTTCTTAACTTCGACCTGCGTTCCTCGGGACAGTAACAATTCGACGAAACGACAGTGACCTTTGTCAGCGGCGATCGTCAGAGCGGTGTCCCTCGAGGAAGGTACGGGCGTGGCGTTAACGTCAGCTCCTTTGGTCAAAAGTACTCGCCCGACTTCGACGTATCCACCGCTGGCGGCTTCCATAAGAGGCGTCAAACCCGTTTTGGCTCGATGTTCAACGTTGGCTTTGCGATCGAGAAGGAGGCTGACGACCTCGTGTCGACCTTGGAAGCAGGCAAGAGTCAATGCGGTATTGCGATTCGTTTCGATCTGCGCGTTAATGTCGCTTCCCATATCGAGCAGAAGTTTCACCGCGGCGGTATGACCGTTCATCGCAGCGAGCATGAGCGGCGAAATACCAAGCTTCGATCCGGTGCGTGAATTTATTTCAGCCCCGTGGCTCAACAATAATTTTATTATATTTACGTAGCCACCGGAAGCGGCGAGGCTCAGGGGCGTGTAATCCGAAACGTTGCGATGTTCCTTGTTCGCTCCTCGGTTAAGCAATAATTCAACAACTTCGAATCTACCGCCGCTGCAAGCGAGGGACAGCGGTGTATCCTTAGTACGTTCCGACTGAGCTTCGATATCAGCACCATGATTCAATAGTATTTCAACGACTTTTTGATGTCCCGCTGTAGCAGCGAGTATCAAAGGTGTAAAGCCCTTTTTGTCGCGATGCTCGATATCGGCTCCTCTCGACAACAAAAATTCAACGAGTTCCTCGTGTCCTCCGGCGCAGGCGAGGGTCAACGCGGTATCGTGATTGCTATCCGTCTCGGAATCGACATCCATGCAGGAGAAAGGAGCGAGAGGTACTTGGTTAGCTCCGGTATAACTTGCGGAAGGAGCTGCTGCGACACCACCGCCACCTGCGACTGGAGCTGCGACTCCGGTTGTATATTGTCCAGCAACGGATGTTGGATCTAGTTGATAATTTTGTCCAGCGAAATTAGCCACTGGAAGTTGTTGCTGCTGACTCGTTTGCTGAGCTTGTTGAGGTTGTAGTTGCTGCTGTTGTTGCGGTTGCTGTTGTTGTTGTTGTTGTTGTTGGATGGGCTGCACTTGGTGATTCACGCTAGTTTGCTGCTGCTGCGGTTGTTGCTGCTGCTGGCACGTTTGCTGCTGAGAGAGCAGAGGATAACGCGCTTTTTTGCCTTTTCCCGCTGCTGCCGAGGGAACCGTGTAAACTTGCTTCTCGTTCTCCGTAAGCGTTGGACCGCCGGATACGGCCGCTGCTGCAGCTGCAGCAGCAGCCGCCGCGGCCGCCGCCGCAACGACCGATGGTGCTTGCGTTTGGGTCGCCACTTGCACTTGATTCGCAGACATGCACTGTCCAGGAATTCCGCTACCGCCACCGCCCCCGATCGGTTGAATCAGCTGCTTTTGTTGCAACTGTTGTTGTTGCTGTTGTTGCTGTTGCTGCTGTTGCTGCTGCTGTTGTTGCTGTTGCTGCTGAGGCTGAGACTGTTGTTGGAGGGACGCCTGCTGCTGCTGTTTTTGTTGCTCGAACCAAGCAGGACGTGGTCGCGTACGGTGCAACGCCGCTGCCGCCGCTGCAGCCACCTCCATTCCTTTTTTCTGCATCAAACGTCGACTCCTCGTAAAACCGTTCATTACCAATTTAGCACAGGCAGGATCGGCCAGTAATTCGGCTACGACCTTTGCGCGAACGCTTTTCTCCTGAAACAATTTGTTTTTTTTTTCTCTATCTTTTATCAACGTTCATGTTTTATTCGCGTTATCGTTATCCAATTTCCAAATGTATCTTCGCGTCAAATAACAATTTAACCAATGCTGCCTTTGGCTATGATGTTTTTTTCCAAACTACTAGACTGTTTCGTATCAAAGTTTCATTTTAAAAATCGTTTTGAGTTCGAAACAGTATTTAGTCTACGTACAATCCTGTTTTATTGCCTTTTATACAGCCTTTGCCAAAAACATTAGACACTTCGTAAAATCCTTAATACTTCTCATTTTTATCAACACAAAACCCTAACCAATATTCAAAATTAAATCGTCCGAAGCAAAACGATGAGAACGGGTCTTTTTACGATGACCGAAAATTGCGAACTGACCATCAGATTGCAATATAAAAAACAATAATGTAAGATATCCGCTTACTAGATGTTTCATGGCCCTCCATAAAGCCGAATTTTGTCTTATATCGACAATCGTGTGAGCAAGAAATTAATAACAAACGATGAAAGCGATTGTAATCCTCATAGTTTTGGCCAAGGCTGTATATGAAAAGCAAGCGGTACAACGACTCAGCTTTTTACAACTCTACCCCATAACAACTCTGTTCTTAAAATCTGCACTCAAATCCAAAAAGTCTCTGCTCAGTAACATGTCTACTCTGATATTCAAGATTAGAAATGAGACAGAGGTGACATGATAATCGTCGCGCTACTTACACCCTAAACGTTGGTCGCGCGATGAGAGATTTTCGTACATCTATAGTTTCTCGTGTTTAATTTGATAAATAAAAACTTGAAAACCATTTCGCAACAGTGATTTATGGCTTTCAAATATTTATAATTCTTAAAGCTCACGAGTACAACGATTCTTGATACTATAAAACGAAAATAAATGAATAAAAATGAATTAAAAAGTACTTTAACTCTTTTATCATACGGAAGAATAAATTTGACGAAGCTAAAAAAAATTTCAAATGGTTATGCCCCTTGAAAATTTCAAGTAATCATCGTTTTAAGAGCATCCATCAGTCGCGAGAATCCATCACTCTGGGACTAACCCGTCCGCCATCTTGCATCTCTCTCGCACTCGGAATGAATTTTCGCAACTGATGCTTGCTCTTAAGGCCAAGTGTCATATCGACCGAATCGCCACGCGTGCGAGATGGCTGTAAATGTTGAAAATGAAAATGTTCCACACCGTTCGTCCGATCGACATAAATAAAAGTCTTAGCCGATTTTTGCCATTTTTTTGCGCTGAGACTTTTTTTTCATTCCAATCGATCAATCGGTGTCGAAAACGTTCACTTTCGACAATGGTAAGCGATCGTGACGACTGATAACCTTAATAAAAGTGTAAGAAAAAGTCTCATGGCGCCACCGCTGACGGGTTAAAAATACGTTTTGTATTTTAGAGTAGAGACGTTTAAGGCGATCCATCAGTCTCGCGGGCGGTGAAAATCCTACCCATTCGTCTTCGACACAGTTGAACGTTCAAGGGAAATAAAAGTTACACGTTGTTCCCGTTTCATCGAAGAATAAGGTGCAACTTTTATTTGCCTTGAAATATCAAGCGTCTCCGAGAAAAATGTTAATCTGCTTGTCACCTGTCTCTCTCGCACTCACGGAACTGATAGGAACGGAGCAGAGCTGTAAATTAATTGTTCCACCGCCGAAAAGCTTAGGTCAGATTTCCTGTCGTCAAAAATTCGACTCTTGACATATGAATTAACATAAGTGGACGTCACTCAATACAAAAGTAAATAAAAATTGTCAAAATACCTGCTCAGACTTTTGGCGCAAAGACCAGTGATGTTTTTGACGCTGGACTTGCTGTTGCTGCTGTTGTTGTGCCTGTTGTTGAGGCTGTTGAACTTGTTGTTGTACCTGCTGTTGCTGTTGCTGCTGTTGTTGTTGTAGTATTTGCTGCGGTGGAGCTTGTACCTGCTGCTGCGGTTGTTGGATTTGCAGCTGTTGTTGCGGAATTTGCTGCTGATCGTCGCTATACATGAGCTCCAATTTCTTGAGGTAAAGGCTCTCCTGACCGTCCGGCCCTAAATCCACAATGATACATAATCGTTACGTTGTCCAAAATTCGGGAAACAAAAAGAAGGAGGATGTTTATATTGGGGAAATTACCATCGGGAACGTCATCGAAGTGAAGCGCCTCGAAAATGTCAGCAACTGTCTCGAGGGGAACTTGCGTACCGTCCTGCAGCTCGAACATGTTTTTGTCGTTTTTCATTATTGCCTTCCAGATCGGGCACTCGGTTTGGCCGATACATCGATTTAGCAGTTCTTGCTCCGGGTTTCCGAGAACAACTGCCTGATCAGGACTCTCCTGTGCGGTCAATTACAAGTTTTTTAAATCGTCGTGTACAGAAAATACAAATTAATAACAATCATTGATGATAATCAATGATTCAAGGATAAATTACACACATGTTGATGCCAATAATTTTACTCCCCAAAAATTGCAGTCTCCAGTTATACAGATGGAATTTTAGGAAATTCAGCCGCCTTTAAGACGTTGCGAACATTGATATGCAATAATGAAATTATTGGAAAATTTTTAAAGAATTACTTTTTAAAAAAATGTTCAACAACTAATAAGATGATTTTTTTTCGCGGTATGCAATGAATTTGTTGATTTTACGAAATGTTTTTGAATTTTTTCTTCTTTTTTTTTTTTATTTCTTTTTTTAAATTATTTTGGTGGCAGTACAGAAAGTGTTCGTCCAATGTATTACAAATTTCCTACATACAACGTTGAATTTTTTTTACAAAAACACGTTCAGAATTGGTGATTTTTGAGGAATTTTTAAAAAGTTTGAGGAAAATTCTCATAAGGAGGAGAATACGAAAAAAAAATATTTGCATTTGGAAAAGTTACCTAATTCATTTCACGTGAGGAAGAAAAAAATTGTCTGATTATTTGTCGAAGAATGTTTTGTTTAAACGTATTAGTAATTTTTTAGAATTACTGTTACTAAAAATAAATGTTTATAAAATTTCAAAGGTGGCTGAATTTTTTCAGATTTTTTTCGAACTGCGAAGCTACGGAATTCTGATTCAAACAACAAATAAAAATTTTTGGCTGAGGAACATGTGCCATTCATGCTGAAGGTATTCCTTTCGCGAAAGGTCGTATTTTTTTTTATTCATAAGCAGGATAGAAGCCATAACGAATTAATTTCAATTGGTTTTTAATTTTAACTTTATACTTAATTAATTTTGGATAAAATCCACGATCGTTCGTAAATTAGACTAGATTGAATCTTGATAAAACATATGTCATAACCAATTATTGGTCCCCACGGTGAACAAATATCGAAAATTTTGGCTTAACTGAGTAAATTCAAAAAAAGTTTGACATTTTTTGGTGAAATAGAAAGTCGATAACTGCATTATCAGTGAAAAATGTCAAGAGGAGAGACTGCAATTATTGAATTTAGAATTAAAAAAAAGTGTAACGCGAGTAAAAATACGTATAAAGTGCAGAGTAACTTTGGTAAAAATGTGAGCCGATTTGTCGCGGGCAGAAAGAAGTATTGCGTTAAAAATGTTATCAAAACTATCAATAAAAAACATAGCAATAAAAGATTGCAGATTAGGTGATTTATCGCCCATAATGTGACTGGAAAACGAAAAATCGTCTGCCAGTCACATTTTTTAAAGTTTTATCGTAAATATTTTTGTTAAACATTCGGTGACTTCCGGTTTTCATTGTCGCTACGGAATCTTTGAATTTCTTTCGTACGCATAAGGCCATTCGTATGAAACATCTAAAGTTATTTGGTGTATGAATTTTTTAATAGAAAAGTTAGCGGCAAGTCATCTCTACAAAGTGTCGTATGAATTAGACGATTTTCAAAGTTGTAATTCCCTGTTAAAATTTCGCTGGTAACTTGGCTTAATATTTGTCCAGTAAAATAAGATGTATTTTTACTTTATCGTATAAAAATATGTGTAAATTATAAAATATTCGAGTTCGTGAATGGAATACCTTAATAATCATACGATTTATTATTGGAATTGTAAAGCTTACCTGGCCCAGATTGTTATGTTGACCTCTTGAAGGACGAAGACATTCCATAAGTTGTATAGGTTTAAGAATGCCATAACGTCCGAATCCACCAGCAGCTATAGGTTGACCGTTGTCTTCTAATTCTTCGATAACTTCTTGATCTTGTTGTTGTTCCTGAGTTGCTTGATGCTGAAAGTGTTGATGGGGTGGAGATTGTTGCTGTTGCTGTTGTTGTACCTAAAATTCAAAGGATCAAACGTACGGTATAGCAAAAAGAAAGAGAAAACTCTGAAAGTTTTCAAACGTGTACGCGATTTATCGAGGACAAATTACCTGAACTTGATCAAGTTGCAATTGAAGCTGTTGGTTCAATTGCTGGAGCTGATGAACTTGTTGAACTTGATACGTGTGTTCCCGTTGTTTCTGCTGATACTGTTGTTGCAAACCAGCCATAAGAGTAACCTGTTGTTCCTGTTGTTGTATTTTGCCGGTTAGCATACCGGAAGCCGCAGCGGCAGCAGCCGCAGCAGCAGCTTTTCTCACGATTTTTCCTTCTTTCTTCGAGACTGGTTTGGCTTTTGGTCGATCGCTTATAGCTGTATTTTGGCTGACATCGCTGCTCGCCGTGATTGGTTGTGAAAGACCTCCGGCAACGGCGACGGCATTGGGTGATGGAACGTTACCAGGAACGGCGACCGCGGCGACGCCGCTGGTTCCAAGGCTCGTTGGCGATCCGGTTATTATCGGTGAACTTGGTGCTGGCACGACAGCGTTGCTCGTTACGATCGGTACTGTTCCAGCTGCTACGGTAGCGCCGTTCGCCGTACTAAAATTGCCCGTTGACGCGACACCCCCAGCGTTGCTCGATATCGGCGGCAAAAATAACGGCGGTGGTGGTGTACTTGGAAAATTAGTTGCTCCGACACCCGTCGACGAAGCTGAAGCGGTCGCGGCTGCCACGACGTTTCCAACTATTGGAAAATTATCGTTTAGCGACGAGGGGACACCGGGACGAATTTCCTTCTCAGCCCGTCGTAAACTCTCTTGTAAAACAAGTCTCTTCGTCATATAATAACCCGCGGTGTAAGCCGATATTGCTGTTTGGGCCTCTTGATCCAAAAGACTCCCGGACGTTCCCACTGAGCCGCAAACGAGACCTGAATATTATTGCTTTTTTTTCTTTTCTTTTTTTTTTTCGTGCGATATAAAACATTCGAATTTTTCGGGAATTCTATCATGCTATTAACGTTAATTGGCAATTCTTAACTCAGTGGAATTGATTGAATATCAAGAAATTTCCCCGGGACATTTTGACCATGTTCCGACCACCGTGAGATATCCTACGTGCGACGGCAAAGGGTTTGAATGATTAAAACGTACCAGCAATTTGAGCAGGCAAATCGATGTTGAGTATACCCGGCAGCAGTGATTCGGCCGTTTCTACAGCGTCCACTGGCTGTTGTTGCTGCTGTTGTCCGACAATGACGTTCCCGGAAGTCGCGGATGGACCAAGAAACAAATGATCCGCCGCACTTTTAATCAGCAACTCCCGTTCTACCCTCTGCGAAAAGGTTTTTATTTTTCGAATGTTTTTCGTTTAAATAATAACGCGCGATAATATGAATAAGCAAGTTTTTCCGTTAAAAACATGGAAACTGGATTTTAAAAAATGTCTCTAATTTATTTAGCGCCTGGGGCCGAAGCAAACTGTATACACATTTTGGATAGTAACGAAAGAAGAAAGTATATCGTTGGTTCGTAGTTCTAGAACTCATGTCCCATTTTTTACAATTTCTAACGCATTCCCAGGGTCGATATGGACTCGATGATTTTTCAGATCCTAAAAATCGACACATTCGTTGATTTTTCCAACAAATTTTTATCGATTTTATGATTTTTCGGATCCTAAATCCATCATCAAATTTTCGGACAAAGATATCCTGAATCTCTTAGTTTTTTTAATGACCAACAGAATTGTGTGCTAGAAATTGAATTTCATGGAAGTTGAAATGACGGGAAGACTAGCTTGAAAACTAAAGAATTGAAAAAAATCGGAAAAAGCCTTATTTTGTCGAGATTCGTCCGAGTTCGAAATAGACCCCGGGAATGCGGATTGAGGCGTTCTATAAGTTGCGTGAAAAAAAAAAACTACACCTTATTCCTTGGTGAAAGGAGAACGACGTGTAACTTTTATTTTTCTCTGAAACTCAACTGTATCGGAGACAAATGCTGAGCATGATTTGACCCGACTGATCGCCACGAGGACGTGAATCTCAATAATTATAAAAAGTACGAACCTCAATTTCTTCGATAATATGCTGTTTCCTGACCATTTGTTCGAAGGGCATATTCGTGCGGGAATTATCGTTGTTGGCGGTGGTAGAAGAGACAACAGCGGAGGCGGCGCTAGCATTGGCAACATTGACGGCAATGTTGACAGGTCCGAGGCTGATATTGGCTTCGGATAGACCGGCAAAATTTCCGCTGCCTTTGTCGAGAATATTAGTCGCGCATTCCTTATTGGTATTAGTCGTATTAGCAGTTTCGCCCGCAGGTTGAGTTCTGACTTGCTGCGCTTCGGCGGAAGTAAGACTGGTATCGGGCATCATTGTGACCGAACGATTTTTTCTCAACAGTGATTTTTGCGTGTTATACTTTGGTTGCAAATTTTGTGGTTGATTTTGTTGTTCGGTAGCTTGTTGCTGTTGCTGTTGTTGTTGATGTTGCTGTTGGTGTTGTTGTTGCTGTTGTTGTTGTTGCTGACTCGGTGAGGATTGTTGTTGATTAGTGGTGTTTTGTTGATTCGACGGTAATTGAGCGGTCGGAGCTTGTTGCTGAATTTGCTGGGAGGTTGCAGCGGGAGGCAATTGTTGTTGAGAGGACGGTTGCGGCTGCTGTTGTTGTTGTTGTTGTTGCTGCTGCTGCTGCTGTTGTTGTTGCTGCGGCATCAACATCGGTGCCGGGGCAGCATTGTGGGGATTGTTCATCATAATGCTGTGCGGATAATCCAACAGCAACTGTACGACACTCGTATGACCACCTTTAGCAGCCTCAATAAGCATAGTAGAATTGTCCTTTAATTTATGGAATGGATCGGCCGATTGGGCCAACAGTAACTCGACGACGGACAAATGTCCACCGGCACAGGCAAGCGACAATGGTGTGTGATCGTTGTTCGTCGTGTTTCGATTCAAACTTGCCAATTTCGATATGAGAAACTGCACCGTACACAAATGACCGGCTCTGCACGCCTTCATCAATGGTGTTCGGCCTCCCTCGGATTCGTGCTCCTATTTTTTTCAATTTTCACACATAAAAACAAGAGTTATTTTTATTTACTGTTGTTCCGTGATTGGAAATAGCGCGACGAACGAAAATTACGAACCAGATCAGCTCCGTACTGCAGAAGGAGATCCGCCACGTCGGTATGACCGTTTTCGCAGGCATACGTCAATGCGGTATCGCCCGTTTGTGTCTGAGCATGAACGTCCGCCGAAGACTCGAGGAGGTAACGCACCAGATCCAAATGTCCTTCTTGAGCCGCTTCCATAAGCGGCGTTGACGCTCCTAACTCGATGTCAGCTCCGGCTTTTATTAGAAAATCGGCGACTTCGAGAAAACCACCGCAACAAGCCAACGTCAGGGCGGTTTCTTGAGTCTCTTCCGTTTGAGCGTTGATGTTTGCTCCTTGGTTTTTTGAAAAAGGAAAACAAAAAAAAACAAAATTAGCTTTTTTCGTTCCATATTCATTTTGCCGACTTAATCATCCAATGAAATTTACGTATTTTATTAAGCTTACCCTGGCTGAGGAGAAGAGCGACCATTTCCTCGTGACCCTCCCGAGCCGCCTCCATCAACGGCGTATAACCCTCGTCGTTGACCTCCTCGATATTAGCGCCTCTCTCGATTAGCAACATCGCGAGATCAACGTGACCACCGCAAGCTGCCAATGTCAAAGGCGACTCGAAACTGTCCGTTGGCATGTTCACCTGAGCACCGGAATCCAGAAGCAAACGCGCCACTTCTACGTGACCGTCCATCGAAGCTTCCATAAGGGCGGTGTGCATCTCGTCGGTTTTGTGTTCCTGAAACCGAGACACGATTTATCGTCAAGACAATCGACGGACAACTCAACATACAAAACGGTTTTTTAAATCAGTTTCGAAAAATGTGTCTGGAAAATTGACTTTCGTTGCGTTTTCAAGATGCAAATTTTAATTTATCAATTACAACTTTTTACTTCGCGTTGGGCCGCTTAGCAACCGACCTTGTTTTTGCAATCTTTTTATTTTCAACCTTCATACGGTTCTCAAAACTACTAACGTTAACGGCCTTCGGGTCAAATTTGAGTCCATGAGTTAACCCTTTCGGTCATAGACGTCACTATAGTGGCGTCATTTTATTTTCAGTCTCACAATCCTTTTTTTTCACTTCGAAATCGTATACTTACACTTCAATGCCAAATAAAATCGAATTGTGTGACTGAAAGGGTTAAATGAGCATTTTCTTAGTCAAAATATTGACTAATGGAACGTAAAATGAATTCATAGTGATTTTCTCGTGTACATTAAACGCTTATAAATGAAGACTACAATTATTTAATATATTAGTAGCTTTTTCCGGTGACTTTGTCTGCGTGGATATCAGCTTTGCGAATAATTGAACTGTAACCAATAATTTTCGCATGAGACACGCGCTTTTTGGAAAAATCTCCGAAAAACGATTGCGTGAAAAATACTTTCCGGGAAACAATCTTGCGAAA
>JABSMR010092648.1:0-12650 GCA_018902295.1 Dusona sp. PSUC_FEM 10030013 | reverse complement strand
GGCGATTGTAAATAATTACCAAAAATTGTATTGACATATATAATACTAAAGAATATATTCTCAAAGATTCATGGAGCTGTCACCATTTTTAAGAAGCTGGTGTACCTCCTTAATTGGTTAATTGATTAACCATTAATTTCTTATTACGAATTAATCGTTATAAAATCGATAACGCGATGCTTAATGCTCTTTATATCAAAGTTCTATTATAATTTGATTCGTTTACATTCGTTAAAAGATGGTTTAACTGTTGATAATGAATTTTCAACAATCAAATAAATCCTGAGCGTTCACCGTTTCAATTTAACTCTAATGAAGTTGACTGGTTTGTAATTCGTGATTTATTCATTCAAGCGAATGTATATTTAATCGGAATCATCTGCTGAGCGGATTTGAAATTAAACCTTCGTCCCTATGGATGAAAAAAAAGCGAAAGAACTGGACACTGCAGTGTCTTATCTCGAATCTGTGATTATTCCGAGAGAATTAATTCTCCGGATGTTTAGTGAAACTTACCTCGGTGATGCTCTCTTTAGACTTCCGAGAGTCGGATTATCGGTGTAGTCCTCACCACTTAATCGTATTACACCAGTTTCCGGATTTACACCATCAGCGTTCATCACGTAATCCATAAGATCTGAAAAGTCATCGTGTACTTCCGGTTTATCAGCAGGTCTAGCTGTACGACGATCGGTAACAGCGTTGTAATAATTATTATCCCGATTAGAATTGACTGTAACCGCGGAAACGTCACTACCGGATAATAATTCTTTGCTCGTATTGACACGCTGATTAAACTTATGACGAAAATTATTGTAAACAGTCTCGCGGTTTGGTGAATCACCCATTCTAACGCGTCCATGACTCGGCACAAGATGATGACCACTATAACCAAGATCCATTTGTAGATCCATTACCAAAAGCAGTGTAAACAAAATGGCGAATGCACTGATACCGAATATCAGTTTTTCGCGTATCCTCATTATCCTAAATGCGAGCTTCATTTTGGATTCCACCTTGACTCTAGTTTTCAAGACGTTACGTTGATGGCTCGTACGAAGAGACCTTTTGGCTGACCTAAATGATCCGGAACTTTTGCTTCTTTGACCGAGCTCCTCGTTTCTATCAAGCTTCGTTGAATTCAAATTTGTCGCCTTCGAGTCACGAAACTTGTTCGAGCTTTTGCTCGTGCCTGATGATGTTTCTTCGGCTATTTGCCCTCTCGATAAATCGCTCAAAAAACTTCTCCAGTTTTCCACGTCTCGATGATTCTCCCTTAGTCCGTTAACCACAAATTTACTTTCACCTTTCGCGCTCCTCGATGTAATTTCACAACTTAACGAGATTTCGTTGGAACGCTCGATCAACGTAGTACTAACTCGTTCTTGCCTAATTCCGTCCTTCTCTTTGTCGTTCTCGTGCTCGTTGTAATCTACTTTCCTCTCAACATCATCTCGACGATGTTCTTTACGAAAATTTCGTTGATCTCGTTTATTTGTAAAACTTGTAGTTTCGAGCGGTTCTTTCGTTCTCAAATTCTCAAACACAACGAAATCACTTTCCTCTCTTTCGTCACGCTCGAGTCTCCTCTCGTACGATGACGATTCACCGATCTCCTGATTATTCTCCTCCTCTTTTTTCTTCTCCCTTACCGCATCAACAAAGTCCAAAGAATTAACGAGGCAAGAATTTTCGTGGCTAGCACGAAAAGTTTCTGCAATGCAACTCGATCCTACAACTTTATTCCACACTTCCGGTTTATTAGAATGTGAATTATTCGCGCTACGAGTCGTCTTCGTCGGTGTCTTCGTCTTCGATGTATTCTTTGTCCCGTCGTCTTTTTCCAACCGCTGTTGAGTTAAAACAAACGACGATTTTACTCCGCGTTCGGCTTGAGTTGCATCCGCCGTGAATACTGCAATTCGGCATTTTGCGGACTCGTAAGTTTCCACACTTTCTTGCTCGACGAGCCTCGTAGCTTTAATCGCGTCCGTGCGTTTCTTTGACTCGTTGCACGTTAAAAAAGCCGAATCGATAAGATATGTTGGGAGTGTAGCGCCGTGTTGATGTTTTTCTTCAAGGCTGTTGTCGCCCGGGACACGATTATCGGACGACCCCTGACAAACGATTGTCGTTGTCGTTGATGTACGATCACGCGTTAATAAACATGGCGTCTGAACGCTGCTTCCCAACGGCGACAAGCGTTGCTCGGTTATCAAATTATCGCACGAATGATCTTCGACTGCTTTCTCCAATTTCTCTTCAAGGTCAATATCACGATCAACTCCTTCAGGAGGTGGTGAATACTTTAATTTACCGCTTCGAAGAGATAGATTTTCGCACGAGTAAACCGGTGACCGGGTCTCTGGAGTTGATATCGTTTCAAGATGCAATTCTCGATCGTCGTATTCTTTTGAACGATTTTCCCCGATCGATGAATCCTGACGGTTTTTCCGTTTATGAAATCTTGCTTCATTCAGAATGAGATCGGTCTCGGGACAAGATTCCTCCGAGGAATCGTCATCGAAATAATGGTTTTTTGGCACCTGTAACAAACGAGCTTCGTTTCGTAATATTCTTGTATTCCCAGTATTACGATCCTCGTTTCGACGAGAAGCACGTCGATTTTCCTTCACTATAAAAGCTCTGGCTTCGATAAGACGTGAATTATCCTCGGAGCGTATAAGCTCTTCGACGTCTTCGATCGAAACGCTTCGTGAACTTGCGTACTGTTCCTCGAGCTCAAAAACTCGCTTTTTCTCCGTTTCATCTCTCGACGAAACAGCGCAAGTTTCCTCCGTTCTCTTCCTCGAATATCTTGTCTTATTTTTTCTTATCGGGATTGTTGGTTTTTCATAATCGTCCTCAAGATTATCAGCTGCGATTCCTAAAGACTCGCTGCTACGAGATGAAAAGAATTTCTTTCTTATGACCTTCGGGCTTCTGCGTATGTTGCGCACGAGCTTTTCACAATTTACGCCAATGTTCGATGTCTTGACGAGTCTCTTGAGAAAGGAATCGTTCCTGACGATATTGTGAGCTGGTTTATCGTCCTCACAGATAATTGTCTCATTTCTCGATGCATTGTTATCGTTTGGGAAGACGCCATTTTGACGTCTCGCAACGACGTGCCCATCGTTCTTTTGATCGTTATGCAAATTTATGCTTTTGCTATCTAGTGATGTCCGGTGGAGAAAATATTCGCTTCTCGTATCTGTCGATCCTCCAAGAGTCTTTGTACATCTCTCCTCGTCCAGAGTTTCGCGATATTTTTATTAATTTGGAATGTATTTTAGTTGTGTCTTTTTATTTTCTTTTTATTAACACCGCGAAGAACGCGTTTCAGTCTTGTTTATCACAGCACTCGGATGTGTCACTATAATATACACATAAAATTCGCAGCGCACACGCAATCACACTTTTCCTCCCCTTCTTGCTGTTATAATAATAGTTGGGTCGCGACGTTTGCTTCGTTCGGTCCGCAGCCTGAAACAAATTTTAAAAAATTCCATTCAATTAACTGGCCTACAGTTCATTTTTTTTATTTGTCCAAAATTTCACAAAAGAAAAACGATATTCGGAAGAAAAATGTAAAGGGTCACATAAATTATTTTGTATGATACAAATTTCCGTACGAATAATTTTATCCAGTCTTTCAAAATCGAATATGGCCTTTTAATTTTTTTAAATTTTCTTCGAAAAATAATTGTCATTACTAATTAATGCCAACATTGAAATATAGCGTAACATTTTCTTTATAATTTTCAATATCTACAGAAATTCTCTTTTTTATAAATAACACTTTTCATCAGATTGAATATCAGATTGCTGAATTGGGAAATGGCTCTCAGAGAGTTGAGAGCTCTTGAGAGTTGATATGTAATAAAAATAGATTTATATGTAATACATATGTCTATATATATATAGACATATGTATTAGATATATACACAATAATTGTCGAGTTGTGCGATACGCCGAGAAAAGTGTTCAGGCCATTACAGTTATCGCACTATCCCCTGATAGCTGATGCGACAAAAAAGTACGGCTGCGAAAGATGAAGTATTGAAATGTCTTTGTCAATACTTCCAACGATGGATGATGGGAAATAAAAAACTACGATTTTTTGTTATTCATTGTAAATACATCGTAAGCGAGTCTATTTTTATGGATTCTATTTTAAAAAAACTCTCCAACGTTTAGCACAGAGTATATATCGTAGAATTCTACGGCGTTATTGCATATCGATAAACCGCTCTTATGGCATTACGTCACGAAAACGTATACACGAAAAATAAATAAAAAATAATGAAATATCAAGTCCGAAGATCACGATTTTCTAACAGTGTTTGTTCCTTTGAGAAAAGAGCTGATCGACTTGTATGTTGCGGATATGGGTCAAATGATATCGAAGAGTCGTGACCAATTTTCTCGGAGATTCGTCTCAATTCTTTTTTTATTATTCATAGCTTGATCTCGTACGAAATCATGTATGGTTTGAAAAGTAGACGACTTTTTACGCTGCTAAACTCGGTCCTAAATATTGAAATACGATTTTTTATTATCGAATAAAAAAAATCATGAAACAAATCGGATTTCCGTTCGTCCATTAAATCCTTACTCGTAAGCCGAATGTGACATTATTTTTGAATATTCGGTGCAGCTGAAGGTAACGAATAGTTTTATTTTTTAGGATTTTTTCAATTGTTTAATAACAAGCTAAAATAATTTGAAAGTATATGAAAATCCGTACCGATTTCCCTGCTTATATTTCGCTATTTTTGACCTACTTTTTTTCCATAAACCAAATACCGATCATTTACTAATTCTCGAACCAAATAATTCAATTAAATATGCCAACAAATTTGAATGCAATTGATAATTAATTCGGGACTCTCCAGCCGGACGAAATGGAGGCCATTCCGGTCATTTATTGATAACCAATTTGGAAACATGCTCGTCGTCCAAATGTAGTTTCATATCGTAATTAAAAAGCGACGCTTTTTAATGCTGTTCGAAATTCATCAATTTTTTTTTACACTTTCATATTTGGCTTTTTGCACTCGAACAAATTGATACGTAACCCAGAGCAAAAACCATTTACCGGGCTCGTCTCTGTGAGGTTTCTTTACTTTAACAGCGAAGTACTCTAAGTGATGAGCCTGATAGATTAGATCTTTTGCCCAAACATCAGAGACGTCGATGAATTATTATGAAATTCTGCAATATTCTATTTTGCATTATTGAAATTATAGGGCACACCGAATTTTAGAGAAAATGATAAATTTCACTTGCAATCGAGGTCGAAAGCAAAGTTTCTGTAAAGCAAAACATTGTTTTCCTTCGCCCAGGTTAAAAGAAGTAAAATATCGTGATGGTCAGTTTTTTTGTTACCCTCGTATTCCATCATCGGAAGGTTATGTCCAGGCAGCCAAGGGGATAAAAGTACTAGCTGGTAATAAAAATGGAGTAGCAAAGTTTATGAAGACTTTATGAGCTTTTATCCCGTAACATCGTCTAATAAAACATGAAAATATATAAAATATACTTTTTTACTTATGTTACATGAAAAAGAAACATGTTTCGAGAACTCTCATGGTTTGGAAAACATTCAATAAAGTGATAAAACATTATTTGTCAGTTAGAAATCGAAACCCAGCCATTTTTGGCATTTAAAAAAGGCATCAAAGATCAAAGTCCTGGTACTGTTTTGACCAGAAGAAACGTCCAATTTATGAGATAAACATTTAAAAGGACGTTTCGAAAATAACTAAAATGTAAATTTCAGTGAAAAATCTCAGATTTACCGGAAGAAAAAAATAATTTTTCATACGCTTATTTAGTAGATATAAGTATTGCGGCTCGATGCACTTAACTTTAACGACTTTTATCTCATAAATTTCGTGAGCCAATAAACTGGGAAGAATGAAAAAAAAATGGTCGTTTAGAAAAAACAAAAAACATTCAATGTTTTTCACATCTTGAAATATCTCAACAAAGTGACAGCAAAAAAATGTCTTAACGCGATGGATAAGCCAAGAAAAACAAAGGTCAAATGCACACGACTTGAGAAGATTTTATGTCAAAATTTTAAGGGAAAAACAAAGAAGCGTGAGACACTTGTTCGATGACGATAGTTTGTCGTTGCTTTTCTCGTAATATATATAAAGTTTGTAGTAGTGGCACAAATCTCTGCCCCTGGTTTCGCCAACGGAACTTATTTTAAGAACGAAAAAGACGAGAGGGATCGTTGCCAGGATTCCTAGGCAACACGTTCAACATTTTGCTCGTCGTTTGAGCGGCTCGCTCCGAGTTTGATCAGTGAGCATAACAAATGCTTAGAGTCTCGGACTATGATAGGATTTAAATGAAAATGAAACAAGTGGAAATTCCTGTCCCTTTTAATTCTGTTATTGCTTAAAACATTTTCACCATTTCTTGCTCGTAAAACTATTGAAAAGACTAGAATTTCAATGACAAATTTTCATTTTTTTTCAAATTGCAGTATCGAAATTGTCGCCCAATTAAATAGTCGCTTAGGAATTTATGGTTAAAAGATCCTTACGACACTCGCAAGAGGTTTCTCGCCACAGAAATTCCCAGGCTATTCATTCTTATCAGCAAATGTATGTAACACGTAAATAACGAGTAAACATAATACTTGTTGGATGGGAAATAATTTCAGGGAGCATTAAGCACGCTCCGTGCACAGTAAATACGTTTACTCCACAAGGTCCAATTAAGAATTAAGTAATACACACTCGTCACGGTAATAGCGGGAAATCTCGAGACAACGGTGAAGGCGCCAAAGCGGATAATGAGGCGTATCAAAGGGAACTTCTCACGTCGATTTTTGTACGTATGTACACATATCTTCTCTATATAAATAGACTCGTGAGGGGAAACAAGTTGGCCCGTTTGTCTGTTTGTACGTTTGAGTATTAGTAATTCGAGAACTGCAAAAAAACGAGAAAAAGATCGAACTCGAAATAAACATAAATGCAGATCCGGTGGGTGCGATTTTGAAAAATTGTAAAATTTCCAATCGTCATAACTCGACAAAGAATTAAGACAGATAAATTTCACGTAAGGATTTCGAGCACGTGTAAAATTGTGGGGAATTTCGAAATTTAAGAAATTGTTAAATAAACAACAAGAATTTACTGTTTTACGATTCGAAAAATTCAATCCCTCTACGAAAAAACTTGCACAACTGTTTAAACTTCGCTATAATGCAATAAGTAAATATTGTATAAACCTATGTTTACGGTCGTTTATCTTTGTTAAAAAAATACTCGGTCTCTCTCGGTGGGCTGAAAACTGTGTGTAACGAAAAAGATAAAAGGACAAAGAGGAGATCGATGAGACACGACGACGAAGAGTCTCACGATTCCATCAGGAGAGAGGAGAGAAAGTACCTGTTATTCATGCTTTACTCTCAGCTCTTCGTCGGTGTTTTTTCTCTTCGCTTCTTTTTTCTCTATCTCTCTCTCTCTTTGTTAATTAAAAGAGTTTCTTTCGCTCTCTGGTTTTTTCTCTCGGCAAATAGCCGCGGATTTACAAAAGGATTTTCCAGTTTGAAAGTTTAGCAAAACCTCGTTTCTGTCAAATAGTCTCTCCCCCTCTCTTATCTAAAATCTATGATTTTGATCAAAGTTCCGAAGCGCGTGAGTTGTAACGAAAAAAAAATTAAATAATGAAAAAAAAAATCTTCCTCGCTCACAGATCGCCGATTTGAATGCAAATCCAGTGTGTAACGTATTCATACGGAGCTATCGGGCAAGCATCGAAAGATGCTCCAGTCGATCTTCCACGGTTAAATATTTGACGCGTTTCCCCTCGGAATTTAAAAGACCGCTGTATCGATGTAAATTCACAGGTTTAACGATGGAAGTTACGCCTTTTTTATTGAAAGCATTCGGTACGGAAATTTGCGTATATTTTAAAACGGCTCGCGGTTAGGATACAAACTAGGGAAAGTTAACGACATTCGTGGATCGCTTACGACGACACTCCCTGCAGTCGCGAATGGAAAATCGCTCGAGGTAAAATTCCCAAGGTTGTAATAAAATGAACATACATTGCAGAGACCGGGGCAAAACGGGATAGGTAGGAAAATGTTGTATACTTCCAAAGTATAATGAACTTTTATTTCTTTTCACTCAAAGTCAAGAAATGTACTGCTTTTTTTGTAATTGAAAAGAAAAAAAAAAAAATCATTCGGGACGAAATGAAATAAATGAGAAAGTTTAGTAAAAAAATTGTTTTTTCAGATAATTTTTATTATTGATGGAGTCATTATCTTATATTATTGTTTTTCAATTGTTCACATCCATTTTATGTGACATACGTAGAGTTTGATAATAATTCGGTTGCTTGCAATTAATCATTTTTGTTATCAACGTAAATAATGACAAACGAGCCTTATATTTTGTTGTAAAACAACAGAAATGATTTGTCAGATAGAAAAACAAATTATTCGAAACAATTTAAAGAAAAAACAAATTTTTTAAGATGTTCATTTTTCCACATTTCACAAATCGTTTCCGTTGTTTTACAAAGTATAAGGTTAAGGAAAAGCGAAAAGGCCAGTGAATCATAATTTTCAAACGAAAACATTTCTGGACACAAAACTGATTATTTTTTAATAATTCTAATTGAAATGCCGCCTTCGACCATTCAAGATCTGATTAAAAAAATCAATTTTACATTATGAAATATTTTTTTTTATCGAATAAGCAATTATGCAGGATCGTTGATACAAATAAATGAATAAAATAATAAAAGAATGTAATTTAAACCAAAGAGTCATCCGAAACTAAGGAAACCGAGTTTGTTGTGAAATAAGAAGAATAATAAAAAGACGAGCCGTTAGTTTGAAGTGAAAAAGAAAAGACGTAGTCAGGAATTATTTGGTTTGTAATCTGAATAAATAAAAGTCATTTTGAATAAAAATAAATAATTCTTCTTTTGATCCCACAATTAGAGTTAGTCAGAAAGGGTATTCTGAGCTTTCCAAACTGACCCTTAAGCTGACCCCACGACCATTGGTTACCGAGATACAGACGATCACAGTAAATATTGCGTTTTTTACTTAGATTGACGTAACGTCCAAAAAACTGATTTGACGCTGAAGATACGGTCCACGAACATCACGGAACAGATTTATTAATAATAATTTTGTCCGCGCCCTGTACACTTCTAAAGTTGATGAAAAAATTTCGTATTTATTTACACAATTCGATTTGAAAAAAAAATGTTATTTTCAACAACTAAATATTTTTTGAAAAATCCAATGCAATGCAATGTTTATTACCATGTACGAAACGTTGTTATTTCTGAAAGGCTTAACGTTATATTTATCGTTTTACCATTACTTGATAAATTGTTACATTCCTTACACGGAGAGAAAATAATATAAAAAATTACTATGGCATCATATTACCCTGCTACCATATCGACCTTCTGAGGTTTTTTAACAAAAACGTAGTAATTTTTCGTTGAAATTTCATTGAAAATAACGAAAACAATGAAATTTTTGCACCAATTTCTGTAAATAATTACTATGTTTTCGCCAAAAACCCTCAGAGAGTCGACATGGTACTAGGGAACTGTGATGCCATAGTAGTTTTTCATATTATTTTCTCTCCGTCCACAACATATAACTAATATTATTAGGACATTCTCCAAATTATATCCAAGTTTGAATATTCCATATTGCTACTACGTTAATTGATTGTAAATGACAATAATAAATAAGAAAAACAATGAAATTTATAATAAAAGAAAAAATGGTGATCTTACAATAAAAGTTTTTTCTGATAAAACAAAATTTGATTACTGTTTTTGAGTTGATATAAAAAATGAAGAAATAATAAAAAGAATGTAAAGTTTTTTTGTCAGTTTTTGAAATCATATAAAGAATAAAAAAATGTTGAAAAAAATGAAATTTCAAAAAGTTTTTCCTGTTTTTGAAATAATATAAAAGGGAAAAAAAATTACGACCACATTTCGAGATATTCCGTTTTACCTCGGTATCCCGTTTTGCCCCGGTCTTCCCTACATGCATACATGGAAAAAATATTGTTGTAATCGTGGAGATAATTGCCGTTATCCAACTCTTATTAACTTTGTCGTTAAAACGAATTCTTCGTTCTCGTTGCTCTATAAACAATTACATAAAAATGAATGAAAGTCCATATAAATGAAATGAAATCTGTTAACAACCCGAGATAGTGAAAATAAAGGAATTTTCATGATACTCCAAATTTGTTGCAAGCCCATTTGGTACACTCAGCGATTGAAAATTACATTGATATAAATTGTTCGTGTTATATTCGTACGAAGCAGAACGAATTCTGGCTCGGTAAATTGTCAATTATATAAAATTGTAAGAAAATATAAATGGAAGCTTTTACTACCGAAGGAAATTTATAAAAGCTGTTGTACGAAATTGTTTCTTTTTTAAGCTATTACTAAAGATAAGGAGGGCATTGAAAAAGTTCTTGAGCTAGAAATGATCTCATGTAACCTGAATTACCTCATGTGCCGTATAATAAATGATACGTGCTTTAGACACAGGCAAGAGTGCACGCGATATTCTCACCACTGTCAACTTTAACGTCTTATTCTTTTGATTCTTATTTTTTCTTTCGTTATATCCTATTATGAGTTTATGTACATATATTTTTCAATATAAATTTGAACTTGCGTGTGTGTGTCGTAAATTACGAATAACAAGCGCGGAGAGAACAGCACAGTTCATCATTGATGAGTCAACGATGTATTTACGCGTGAGAGTCGTGAATTAAGACCGTTTCCTCGAAATTTAACGGAACATCAATTTATGTATATTTATCCTTTTAACTGTTAGTTAAGGGCAATTTAAAAAAGTCTTATTATCTCGTGATTAAAATTCAATTAAACCCATTCGATTGAAATCAAATTTTCAAGAAGACAACAAAGCTTAAAGCACGATCGATATCGTATTTTAAACTTTGACGTTATCGCCTCAGAAAACCGTAGAATCGATTGAAATTCACTCAAAATAGAATAAATTATTTGACAATCATTTTTTTCATCATTTTTGCTGTTATTTCCTCGCGATTTATTCTGAGTCATTATTTAACTTCAGATTTCATTGAAACTTTTAGTTGTTGAGACGCGGTCTCATTTATGAGGGTCTAATATGATCATAACGGGTAAATTTCTGATAAATCGACAGGGGGTAGGTTTTGAAAGAGAAATTGCTAACAAAGCGGAAAATTACGCCCTCGATAACAAGCCATAGATAGATATGGTCGCCTACCTAGTGTCTCTAGTTCGAATTTCGAAGTCCCTCATAAGGAGAGCTCGTATGCAAGCTTGAAGTACATCGCCAATATCCTAAAGAAGGAGCGTGGTAGAGAGAGAGAGAGAGGGGGGGGGCAGCGGGAGGGGTAGAGAGCTTTAATTGCATCAGTTAATTAATGCTATCGCGTAAATTAGCCTTCCACACGCCTGGAAACCAAGACACTTAAGACGGTTGGATCGCTGCTTCTACTCCAACGCCCACAGACGAACAACTTTGCTCTATAAATTTCGACAGTACATATTTATGAATGGGATATCCCACAAATTTCTAGCAAATGTCTGGTCCTCCAAGTTTCCGATTAAAATTTGTTTATTTTCATATTAAACTTGGTACGAAAGAAAATTTGCCATTTATCTCTCAACATTTTCTTTTTAAAAAAAATCTTCAATTAAAGTATCTTCAGCGGGGCATACACATTTTTATTGAACTAGAAGGAATTAAATAATTAGATTCAATGTTTATCATTGAAGCTGGAAGATAAATCTCTGGAGTATGCTTGAAACTATCGTTACGAGTTTTACTTTGGCCTGGAAAACCAGTTTCGCCCATTTATCATACAGTACAAGCTTTTGTATGGTTTCGTACATGTACGTGAAGTTATCTGTGAGCTCTGTTAGTAAAGAGTGAACCAACCGGCTCCGTATGGTCCAGAAATCTTATCGACAGGATCGGGAGGAAGAAAAAATCTGTAAATTCTTTCCGTGCATTAAAGTTTCATGCTCGAATTAATTCGAGAATTTTCGTCGTGGGCATCGGTGTGGAAAATACTCTCGAGCTTTTCACTGCGCAGCAGTGTGACGAAAAAAAGAAATTGATACAATAATACACGTGACGTGTGGGCGAAGGGCGAAAAAAAAAAAAGAAAACGCACATGTCATAAATAATATAGAGTTCGCAACGAGAGACCACAGAAAGATATTAATCCTGGAGAGTGTTGTGGTCGTGAGGAGAGGAAATCTCTGTTAGAAGCTGTCCCCTTGATCCCTCGAGAAATGAGAGACAGCCCACAAGGTTTCTGTCGCCCCATCTCAAAGCAAGCAAAAATAATAAACATAAATGCCACTATCTTTGTCACTGAGTCAAAGAGACCTCCCGCTAAAATTCGCTTTTAATTCCGAAAAATGTTTTTTTTCAGAATATCACACGAGTACGGAAATACAAGCTTCACGTGTCGGGTCAACGTGCATTGAATGAATTATGGTTGAAAAAATTATCTGACAAATCATTAAAACAAAGTGTCTCGATTCTAAAAATAATTATTCAACTGAATTTGAATTTTTTACCCAAATAACATAATGT
>JABSMR010092537.1:0-12653 GCA_018902295.1 Dusona sp. PSUC_FEM 10030013 | reverse complement strand
TATATATATATAGCTAGCTGTACCCTATGTGATGCGAGTCTCAATCGTCTGATAACAATGTCAGGGTTTTGAACGATATCTTTCAACGTTCAAAGTGCTTACATTTCCTTGAAACGTGAGATATCGCAGTTACGAACGAAAAAACATTTTCTTCATTTTCCATTGGCTTTTACGGTGATTTTTCAAAAAAAAAACTTCTTTCCGGAAAGATAATTGAAGAACAGTGGTTTTTTGGGGTTTTCTCACAAACTCGATGATGAAAAAATCGATAAAGTCGATTTTTTCGGCAGTTTGGGGGCTTACGACAACTTCCAAAGGTCTATCATTTTTGGATTTTTGGAATGCTTTTCTTGAAGTAGAAAGTCCCCAGTGTTCCATTTCACGACCACAAATTTCACAACTTTCGCATATTTACGATATAAGTTATGATTATGATGGTTCAATGTGCATGTGTTCCAGACGTTAAAAAATACTAATAATAATTTTTTACCATTATTATTTTAGGTGACGCTAGCCAGGCACGAGACAACACACGCTGCTCAATTACCTCCACTTCCTACGTGTAAGTATATTCCAATCAAATCTTAAGATAAATGTGCTATAAATATATATGATTTTTCTTGTATTATAAAATCAATAATATTTCGGAGAATTTAGCATAAAAAATGCCAGAGTAAAGAAGTTTATTAAAACAGCAAAAAATATTGAGCAATCCTTTTTAAACTGCGTTGCGTTATCCTTAAGGCGACGACAACACGTTCCCTCTACTATAGAATTTCGGAAACAAGATAAACGCAACTCTGAAAAATAAGGCAAAAATGGGCTGAATATCGTATTTCTTTGACTATTTGAATATTACTATGTTGACGAAAGTAAAACTCGTGCTCTATTCCCTCTTTGCAACGCTCATCTGTCACTCATCTGCCATATTGATTATGCGGGCGTCTTGTGATTTAGATTTTCGATAATTCTGTTACGTAATATTCTTCGCTCATGGAACTAAACGAGTTTTAACGATTGACAAATAACTTTTTTTTCTCATGCTCCTCGACTCCGGGAAACTTTTGAATTGTAGTGATTTTTAATGTACATTTAAGGTTGTGTCGTGACAAAACCATTTACTGACAGCAGCTTGTTTACCAGCTCGAACAGCAGAAGAGTTTTTGTTGCATCAATCAAAGTCTCGTTTCGCTTCATCCTTCACGATGTGTCTTTGGGAAAAAAGTGTCGGCGGTGTTTTCATTCGAGAGTACTTAAAATGTACCTGAGAGTCCAAAAGTTACTTTTGAGAGAAGCGCTTAATGAATTCAGAAGATAATTGTAAAAAAAAAATGTTCCACGAATGGCAAAGTTACTTTCGAAAAGTAGTCATGAATATTCTTCAGGGTTTATCGTTAAAACTTGTATGCTCATGTTCCGAAGACGATTTGGGCTATAAAAATTATGTACAGCTGCAAAAAATTTTTGTAGCGATTTGTTTTGGTCCGACATGATTTGCTGATTATGAATTTGAAACAGTGAAACTTTCCGCGACAACTTCTAAATTAATTTGCAGCTTACTCTCAATTGTTATTAAAAAATGATTGGTCGTGAGTTCATGAATAATTATCAAGAAATCAATAAAACTTTTACCACACGATATTTTTTGTGTAAATATAAAAAAAAAAAAAAAAGAAACAACAGAGAACGATTTGGCATCGCTGTCCATCTAAAACAATAAAAATGAGTATCGTATAATATTTATGGATTACGATACTCATATGTAGCGTTGAGAATAGGCTACACTCTGAAGAGTGTACCAAAAACGAAAGAAAAGAGAAAGAACAGACGACTTGAAGTGAGGGAAGCCTTCGATTTTGCAGACATACGGCGACCTTCCCGTCTGAAGACATTGCAGAGTTTAATATCTACAGAGTCTTCGGCGTTGTGTCTGGGAAGGTGAACGCAGAATCGTGCGACCTAGATTCTCACGTGAAACGAGACGACCGAGACTTACGGTGTGTTTTCCAAGAGAGTTAAATAAAGATGGGGAACGAGCAAAAGCCAGCTGAGCCACGAGAGGAGCAAAGAAGAGATTTCCCTCTCGGTTTGACTTGGTACACTCTTTCTTTCCTTATTTCTCTCTCCACGGAGATCATCGAATCGAAAGTCTACGCCGACGCACTCCTGCATATACGCGACCGCAAAAACACTTTCTGCGTCTTGGACATTCTCATTGTCTGACGTCGAATGAATTTCACCTCTCTTGGCTTACGCGTCAAACGACGAAAAAAAACAAGAGCTCAATTTCCAAGTCGCATCTTGCCCTTTTTTTGCAGTGTCCTTGTTAATAACCTTTAATTGATCTCATAGTTTGCAGAGTTAATTACGTTCATCATTCAGCGACGGTGAAAGTGTGCAACCTTTTCGTTTCTTTCCCAAGGCTCATTTTTGAACAGATGGTAAAAAATAAAAGCCCACCGGTGAGCAAATAATAAACATGATCCAAATTGAAACAGCTTTTGCTCGTGAATCGAAAGATCCGTCTAATTTTTGTGATTAGGCAAGTTGCTCCATTAAGTTTCGGTTTCTCGAAGAGAAAGCTTCGTTAATAATCGTAATAATTTTTCTAAAGAAAGTCTACGCCAATAATAAATCTTTTCTTACAAATGTACATTAAGAATAAACTGGATGTTCTTCAATGTTTTCCAAATTTCGAATCCATCCGATAAACTTTTCGCAGAACGGAATTTCCTCGACTTCGTATGTTTTTCTTCGCTATTACGTTCGTTAAATAAGTTGCAAAACCCCAACTATTCACTCAATTATCGGCCGCAGCTACCTTGAAGCAATAAAAATTGTAAAACAATGAGTTTCGTAACATATTGGGTTCCACCACGTACCGATTATACGTTTCTTTACTTTTTCCTCGACTCATAAGCTTCCTTGGTAAATATTTCAATCATAGTCAGCTGCTCATCATGCTAAATAAGTGTATTTCTACGAAAGACGTATTAAAATTAAATTCTTCAATTAATCGAATGCGCCTCGATTCCTTTCTCTTTTCGGACGACCAGCAGAAGATCTTAAATTCGATATAAATCATTGACTGCTCTCCGTTCGTGCAGAATTTCAAGGTTTCGAATTCAGTTACTATTTATATTCGTTATGTTATAAGTTTTATCTTTCCAACCACGCCTCCGTCCCGACATTCTTCTTAACGGTCATTTTTCGACGTTTTTGAATATTTTGAACGGGTAAAATTGAAAACCTGAATCCTGAACCTGAAATAAAAAACGGAACCCTGCATGAGGAAGCGAAGAGATAAGTGCTATTTGTACCTACAGATATACACACAGGGATACGTATAGGTACACATAGAAATACGCGGTAGCTCTTGTAGCGAAGAAGATCACAAACAGGAAACCTCGTGGTGGATTATAAATGAACTTGCCTTAATGACCATCCAGGTACACGTATAGCGAGGGAGGGGATATGGATCGTTAGAGGTGCGGTGGCATGTACGTATGTTGCTCTCGTACATATATCCAATATATATAGAAGAACTGCGAGCCGAAGAGTTCCGTTATCGGATGAGCCAAAGAGAGATAAAGGGAGAGACGTTAATTTAGCCTGAATTGATTTTTCTAACATAGCTACTGATCCTGACACGAGTTTGCGATTTCGCTGCTCCCTCACCCGACGTGTAGAACTTACATCGTTAACTAACCAATCCACGATCCTTCGACGTTCAAATAAAAGAGTTTAACTCTTTTAGCCCCCCCCCCCCCCCCTGTACAGTCCGATTTCTCATCTTCTCGTTATAATTATCCTCTTCCTTGGCTCCTGGTGTATAGTTTTATTCAGAGAAAAAAAAAGTACAACGGGACTGCGATGTAAATTATAGCTGTTGCAAACAAATGGCGGACACGGAGAGAATCGGAAAAAATCGCACAAAACGTGTGTGATTTGCATGCATCCCTGAAGAAAATCGGAATTCACCTTTGCCGCACCCATGCACGCGGAAATCCTTCCTAATGACATTGGTCCTTAGTTGCTACGCACGAAGAACCCATTTTTCTCGAATTCCAACCAACCTCCCAGAATTAAGACCGAAACAATAACGGTATCCCTTGTGCGCTCTACTATATTTCCCATTATGTTTCATGAGAAACGTTCGGAACGATTCACTAGCAGCCCCTGATGACCGTGAGGTTATCAAGAGCTCGGGTCTCCAACAAATAATATGAGAGATGCCATCTCGTTTGTACAAGAGAATTGATTACTCAAAAGCTCCGTTCATAATGCCCCCAAAGATAACTTACGACTAAAAGTTCCATTGCCCCAATTCGTCATATCGCCTCGAACATTGTATCAAATTGGACGTGAACTTGCTCACAAATTATAATGAGATTTCTTAGAGCATCAAATCTTTAAATTGTCTTTTCATTTGTTGGTTCTTTTGAAACTTTACATTCCGAAAATAAGCTCTTGTAATTTGAGAAACAAACTAACTTCAAAGTTTGATCCGTTTTGTTGTAAAGGAACATTAAAGTGAAGTAAAATATTTTTAAACAAAAATTTAAAAGAAATATTAAATTGGTTAGCGAAGTTGAATCTAAAAAATTAGCAACTAATCGGCAGACTGGAAAAAATGTTGTATGGATTCAGAAGGGAACGCCCCCTGTATTTACATATACATGCATACTGTGCTTTATAACGTCGTATAAAAGGGATCTGTCAGAATGACTGGCAGGCGAATAACCTAGTACAGGGACTATTCCAGGCCATCGGGATCCTGGAAAGTAATCAAAGAATATAATTCGCAACCTGAACATTAAAGTTCCGTTCGAAAGATTGAGGTATTGGAATCGCGGTTCATGAGGAGCATTATTATACATTCGTGCCATCTATTTTTGTACCAAGAAACTCGTTCGTGCATCTGACGACGATTTGCTACCGTAACTGATGATCAAAATGAATGCTTCAAAAAAACACACTGTCTGCCAGCATTCACGTTTTTGCCGCGGGTGTCGCGAGCCTAAAAAAAAATTTGCATATTTTTGACATTTCAAGCGTGATCAGAATTATTAATGACGAGACTAAGAATGCTGAAAGTTCGAAAGATCAAACGCGTTTAATCGACTAAACGCAAATAAAATCGTTGGTAAAAAAACAAAAATCTTTTTATTTACATTTTACTGCGATAGATAAAAGTGTTAGATTTTTTTTTCAGAATTTTATAGGACTATAAAGTAAGTGTTTGTGTGGTTATTGCGGATGGGGAAAATTGGATTTTACTACCGGACCTCATTAACCGCTTGAACTATTTACTTGCAAATATGGTAGTTTTAAAACATCTGAACAAAAATATTTCCAATTTTTTTTATTGCGATTGTAAATATTAACCCAAAGCAATATCTATCGCAACTTTTGTCTATAGGGTGCAGTTTCCGTCATGAAGGAGTAGAGTACAAAGTAGTGAAATAAATTAGCGAAAGATTTGTTAATTCGGTATGATAGTGGTAGTTGTATATGCGCCTAATATTCAAAGTTAGTAAAATAATGAGTAATGAGCGTCGGTAGAGAAATCATGGGAGGGCAGATATATACAGAGTGGTCGGTGAGCAAAGTGCTAGGTTGGAGGAGGAATGAAGGATAAAAATGCACAGGCAAAGACCCGGTGGAAGTGCAATCGTCCAAGCGAGTCGAGCCAAGGCTGCGAGAGTCAACCAACGTGAAAAGCGTATCCTTCGTTACATCCTTTTCTTTCTCTCTTTCCTTCTCACCCCGCGATTTTCTTCAAATATCTTTCCTTCCATCGTCTTTTTCTCATTCACTTGAGAGGGCATTGGCGGCCGTTGGTTGTACGACGAAGACTCTCAGCATTTTCCAAAGAGATAAGGGACGATAGGGAAACACCGCGCGTATAAGAGCAATTCATATACGAACGTAATTATTAGGATTACGACCGCGTGTTCCACGGTGATAACATTCTTTGTTCGCATCGCATGCTGAAACCAGCCTCGAGAATTGTGATTCGAAGTTCTGATTAAAAGCGATTTGAAACAATAAAATTAGCTGCACAACGCCGCGCATATTATTCTTTGTTTATTGGCGACCGATCCACCTATTCCTGTAGTGTGACATTAAATGCGTTTACGTTAAGCTCCGAGGTGCAACTAATGCTGTAATTAGCGGGACTTTGATGTCATATACATGCCAACACATACGCGTGTGAGGTGCCAGAGCGAATCGCGTGCTGTCTCCACGAAGAATCCTCCCAGCGCCATCTGCGACAGTTATAATAATGGAGCATGCTCTTTTCTCGCTAAGGAAGAGCTCTTGTAAAAATGCGTAACGGAATTTGCGGGAGGAAGTAACGACCCAAAGATGTTAAACAAGATAATATTCAATATACATGCCGTCTTGAAATTTACAAGAAGGTGTTATTTCGATGAAAATGCCTTCGGGCCACTGTTTAACATTATGATAATTTATAACGAATTCAGTGCGTCATTCGCCCACGTACAGGACCTCATTTCTTTCCTCTGCGCTAAAAGTCGTTAAGAACGCAACAAAGAAATGTTTTAGCGAAGGCCGTGAACTGCTGCGTTCCCTTAATTTATACCAACAATAGCTGTCTTCCTTTTATCTAAACTTTTCTACACTTATGTGTGTTCATTTGATTTATTTATAAATATTTGCTTAATTCTTCATCCGTTTATTATCTTTACATAAAAGCTTTTACCCTTATCGGAAATATTAATGACTTGATGACACAATGATTCAACTTGTATTGACGTGGACCACTCGCTGATGTCATTGAAGGAGTTAATTAAATTCGCATCACAGTGGTAATGTGATTAGTTATACTCAAATAAAAACAGTTACCTTGGTCCTCGAGGGTCAATGAAACTACAGCACAACGACGCAGGTATAACGGCGTATTGAGCAGGCAGAAAAGAAAAATGGAGAAGAACGACGGTTATTCGCCGCCGCAATTTTTTATCTTCGTCATTGTAGCTCCCGTAACGTGGCTTTGCGATCATTTGGCAGTTGTTCTTTGCTTCTGTCGCTGTTTTTGTCCGAGCACTTCCTCCCGTAAGGTTTTCTGGTATTTTAAGATTGTAAACGGTCAAACGGTGTATCTCACTGGTTTTCGGTACGGTTTTAGGCACACAAAGCGAACAAATTGCGAAGATAATACCTTTGTAAGTGCTGTATTACCTAACTAGCCAAAAAGGTAAAAAAGGAAAAACACAAACGGAATAAAAATTCTTTGGTTGAGATTCGTGCGGAAGATTTGAGATAAAGATTAGGTTAAAAGACATTTGAATGAGTTTCGAAATAAAACTCTGAACTGATCTAAGTAAGAAGAAAGATTGCCGAAAAAAAATCTTGACCAGCAGCGTGACGACCCTGATGCGTCGCGTCGATGCTCACCGCCCTAAGACTAGAAATCTCTGTTACACAATATTTGTATCGCTTTATGCACGCTTACAAGACTTTCCGCAAACGAGTTTGCATAAGTGCTTGTACATTTTCACTACTGTATTCGTTATTGACCGAGTGCATTGCAAATGTAAATATAAAGTTGCATTTTCATGATCTTAACAAAGCTCGCTAGCGAAAAATAAAGTTAACTTGGCAATATTAATTCTAATTTTTCTAAAGAAAACAAATCTAAAGAGTTCTGTTTTTAAGTATTTACTACATCCACGGTCTTATTGACTTTTTGAGCACAGACTGAAAGATTACTGTTCAACGCTTATAAATCACGACGATGTTGAGTACAAGTTGCAATATGCATCGGTTAAATAACAGTACTGCATTGATCATCCGACTACGTGTAATGCTTTAGTCATGTGTTTCAATCGGAAAGCTGAAACAGACCTCAACTCATGAACAATTGATCATTCACGCACTAAAACACATACTTAAGTGTACGTTTAGATGATTTTTCTAGTCAGCGCATGATTCTCTCGGTCTTAACCATAATTTTTGTCAGAAGCTTGCAAAGCAATTAAACTCAAAATGTTCGAAAATCATGAACAAAATTGCATAAAACATTTAGAATCCTGAGTACGAGCCATTTTTTCTTGAATACGCTTCACTTTCTGCAAATTTCAAGATGTGAGCATAAAATGTATTTAACAGCAAGAGTACCAATTTTGAACATTTATAACGTTTAGAACGAAGAAAAAATGGAACATAATGTTTACAACGAATAAGATTGAACACAGGGTTTTTTCGTCAGTGAGAACAGCTCAATGTTGAAGTTGAGAATTTTTTCTGAACCCTGGCACAACCGTGTGAATGAATCAACGAATTTGATGAACGAATCGTCCAAGGGAATCGTAAAAATCGCGCGTACGTCTCAACAGGAAACGCGCCTCCGTAAGGTGACGATCAGTTATTCCCGGTGATGCTGTTTTGATATTCCAGTAGCGTTTGTGTAAGTCGCGGCATCCGCGTATGCACTGATGATCAGTAAGGGAAACTGTCATCAGAGGCCGAGGATAGGGGCGGGGACGGCGGCAACGCATTAAAATCACACTCACGAAAGACAGCTACCGCACGAAAATATAGCCGCGGAGCCTATACTTGCATAACTGTGCGTGTTATTCCCCCTCTTGGTGTGTGACGTGCAATCGGATATGCATTCACATCTCATCGACTATCGCTGAAATTACACCATTGCATTCCCATGTCCCAAATCTTTGTTTTATTATTATTATTATTATTTCCATAACGTTAGGAAATCATTTCGTACTTTGTTAGTGACAGACAAATTGAAAAAACAGTAAAAAAAAGTCGATTTATCGAAATTAGTCGAATTTATATCGTAATTTTTTTCGCCTACCGTTTTAATCGAGACGTTGTCTATTGACTGAATTAGCTTGAATTTTTGACATTTTCATTTATTTATTTATTGACATGTCAAACCGAAATATGTTGAAACTTTTTCCAAAAACGAAAACAATGCAACCGTGTTTGGTTTTCTCCAATGTTCGACAAACTCCAGAAAGACTCGAGGCTAATGAATACGTTATTTCGTTTTCTAAACTGTTGCTCGAGCCGTCTATTTTTCATAAGTTGAATGGATGGTCCGAGGTATCGCTGCTGTTTTCATTTTTTGGTTTATTATTATTATTTTTAAACCAAAGATGAAAGTGTATTTGAAAGCTTTTTGACAAATCGTTCAGAATCCGAGATGCTTTATTGCTGAGCTACGTGTATAGTCACAAATGGGAATAGTACAAATGAAAGGGAGTAGTAGGAAAAAGGAACTGAAGGCGTCTACATTGACAGTGAGCGAAGCGGTGAGACGGCCTATGCATTCGAACGCAGTATTTCTCGTAGTCGTCTCGCATATCGCATTAACATTTATATGGTTCCTCTAAGACTCTCACGAATGTCGCGTGAAAATTCACATCGAATGGTCATTCACGTACGGCAGCTTGGCTAGAATGACTCAGAGGGACGAAATACGAGGCGGCGACGCGACTCAACACTTTTACTGAATGCCTGGGCAATACTTCTGCAACTTCCGTTTTTGCAAAGACGCCACAACTTTGTGACTCCTGTGCGGAAATCAAATTTCCGGCTTTATAAATTCGATAGAGAATTTTATTTGGCTAATCAAATTGAATTAATTAAATTGCTGGATCGCCCATCATAACCGTTCAAATATGCCGTTATTTTAATTCTATTTTTTATCGGAGTGGACGCGAAGCACGATAAGTGCCTCATTTCATTTTTTTTTTCCTTACAAATGAAGAACGTATCGGACTATTTTGAAAGAGCGAAAAGAAAATAAAGGAGCTCTAGAGTGATCGAAATTATGTAATTATATAGAAATGAATAAAATGACCGTGTGTGGGACCCTCGGTCATTGACCTGCGCTTCCCGAGCAACGGGGTTCCCTGTACGTCTCTCTTATACGCTACTCCCGAGAGTCCTCCTCGTCGATCGGCACACCAAGGACCAAGTCCGATCGTTCTCGGTGTGTGAGAGCTCATCTTGCGGTATTTCGCGTGACGTTAATTGGTCACGAGAAAGA
Source organism: Dusona sp. PSUC_FEM 10030013 (assembly GCA_018902295.1). Classification (NCBI taxonomy): domain Eukaryota; kingdom Metazoa; phylum Arthropoda; class Insecta; order Hymenoptera; family Ichneumonidae; genus Dusona; species Dusona sp. PSUC_FEM 10030013. The sequence goes on along the minus strand of JABSMR010092537.1, from coordinate 2,608 downwards.
AAGATCTGTTTTCTTCTTTCTATAAGAGAAGAAAAAAGGTTGGGTGCGGGCTGTAAATTGGAAAAAAAATACCATGAAAACAGCTACTAACCTCCCGCAAGGAGCAATACGCGTAATCACTTGACTATTATACCCGTAGATCACTACCGGGGACTCCTGCTTTCTTATCTAAAATTAAATCTTAATCGACCTCGGTACAGTCGACTCAAATTCCCCTTGAAACCCCCCTTGTTCACTCGAAGAAAAGAAACAAAAACAGGATGTCGCATCTCCATTTTAGAAGAATTTATTATTGGCGCTCATTTAATAATTGAACCTTCATTTTAATTGTTCAAACATTTCTATCATTATAAATATTTTCAATAACATTTCAAGCCTTTTGCGACAAGACATCAATATTCCTCCACATTTTTACATTCGAATCAGATTCCTACTGGAAAAAAATTGTATCATTTTCGTTAACTTTTCGATCACTGCACATTAAGAAGTCACTGCTCGCAGTTGCCATTTGGTTCTTCGTGATGGATATTGTAATGCAGTATCGACCAGATATAATTGTCGTGGTTAAGGTAGCGTGCATGTTTCAGAGTTGACGTGATTCTATGTGATATATGTGATGCGCCTGATGAAAGTCAAGTTCACGACGCTCTCATCATTGTGCTTTTCGCTTGAATGACAATTTCTAGATTATTGTTGTTACGTGTCCCAAAGGAACTGAGGGGAATTACGTTGTGTGCCTGATTTCAAAGGAAATCTCTTTTAGCTTCTCGTTGTTAATTTCATACCTCTTCCACTCTCCAAGCGTTCACGAACGTGTAATTATGTTTACAGTTCGAATCATAATACATTTCTACATTAGGACTGAGAAGGGAAAAAAATAAATGAACGTTCGTTAGTGATCGTTCCCAATAACCTCGCATTATGTAATTCGAGTTGAGTAGAATTCGAATTGGAATTGGTCGAATAACCGCAAAGGCTACCTTGATCGTGTCCTGCACACACACGCAGTTCGCAAAATGGCCGCTTCGTCTCGTATCGCTAACGGCTTTGCCAGCTGGCCAAAACTAACCGCACAGTTTCATAATTATTCGCAACTCGTTGTTTCGCATATTAAATCCATGTTACCGTTAACCTCCATAAACTCATTTGTCTTGCGCAATGCTATTTCTGTAGGATACTGCTCTTCGCGCAACCGGTAACAAAAACCCGAAAAAGCAGTTCGCGAGATTCGTCAGAAACTTTAATATAGTTCGAACTAATTAGGCTCCTGTCGAGGTCGTGTTTCATTCTCGATGTGGCAATATTTATTTATATGACCAAATGCAACATTGACTCGTTGTTTATTACGCTAGATCCGTTTATACGTATAGAAATTGGCGAGATGGTTGTTTGTAAAATTTCTTCGAAAATAGGAAGTGAACGTTTTATATTCCTCGCAGAGCTCCGAGAAACGGAAACCGTTAGATATACCAAGTCTATAATTTGCATGAGACCACGAGCTTGTCCAACGTATCATCCACACTATCGGAGCAAAATAGCTGTTGTTGGATGTAAGACTTGAGAAGCCTTAGCTGAGATATTACAACTGAAATAAAATGTTTAAGAAATAGTATATATTTTTTTTCGATTCCGGCACGGAATCCAAACAAATTAACTTACGAATAAAATGTTTATTGTTTTTTGTTTTATTCTCATTGCAGCTACCGTAGCTATAGCGAGTACTGTACAAATCGAGTGTGCAAGTGAGTCAATCATCGTTCACATTTCGACCGAGGGTAACACGGATTTTCACGGTCTCGTATACCCTCGAGGGTTATCGAAGAACAGTTCATGCCTGCAAGAATTCAGAAGTCAGCCTGCACCGATAACATATCATCTGCCATTGAGGTCGTGCAATACGATGCCCACCGAATTGGTAAGTTATCATTGATACATTAACATTTACGGTTTTCTAATTATCTGCAACTGTGCGATATCAATCGATGTATATTATTGATTTACGAGATAATCCGATAGAAGGAATTATCGGCGATGGAATCTTGGAGGTAGGATTTTATTGTCGCTCGTTGTAATATGGCCGCACTGCCAAAAGCTATCCGTAAAAGCAGCGCGTAGCTATTCAAATGAATAACTGCCTACGGTAAAAACTGAAAATATTGTTCCACGGAAACGTCTGACTGCGCTATGAAGTTTCCAGTTATACCATCGGTGGCCAAATAAAAAAAATGACCAAGTTCCTACGGGATTCCTGGATTATTGCTCGTGCATTGACTTCGCAGGAAACGCTCGAACAACGACGTTACCGTATCACAAAACGAGTGCTCGTAACGCAATAGAGTAGAGAAGGACTCGTGCTGGTATATAGCAAGTCTCTCGCGCAGATCTAGCGGTTTAAGTTATCTACACGGTGGGTATACTCGAATAAAAGCGGCCGCGTCGTTCACTCGAGAATTGCGTATAAGGTTGCGAGCATAGACAAGCAAAAGTGCTGCTCTGGTCGATGAAAACTAGCAAATACTAGCCACATTATAAAGTCCCCGATATACTTCTCTCTCTCTCTCTCTCTCTCTCTCTCTCTCTCTCTCTCTCTCTCTCTCTCTATCTCCTG
>JABSMR010092426.1:0-12660 GCA_018902295.1 Dusona sp. PSUC_FEM 10030013 | reverse complement strand
AAGAAAAGAGACAGGAGAAGAAAGTAGGAGTGGAAGATAGAGAGAGAGAGAGAGAGAGAGAGAGAGAGAGAGAGAGAAAGAGAAGAAGCGGAAAACGGTGAACGGACGACGATAACTCGTGGGTGCTTTATAGCCGGAAGTGAACTTGTCACATTGAGAATTCTAATGCGCGATGTAAGAAGGAGGTGGAGGAGAAAGGAAGAGAGGCCTCAAGAGCTGCACAAGCCGTTTCGCGTTTCTGCGATTCGGGGGGCAAAAGAGTAAAAGAGAGAGGGAGAGGGAGAGAGGCAGCTGAACGGGGCACACGACCCTTCGAGAGAATCCCCGCGTGTTATCGATACCTGTTGCTCTGCTCCCTTAATCTCTTTATCAAGAGGAGCGAAAAACGAGAGAGAGGAAGAGACCCAACGTTGAAGCAGATTAAGTGGAAGGTTGAGGATATCGTCCAACCGCCGATGCCTCAACAGCTCTCCCAGCGTACATATACGGATCCTCTGGCAGTGCAAAGTAACGCAAGGAGCTAAACGTGCAACCCGCTACCACTACCTACCTGCCAAAGAGCATGAGTTCAATGTAGAAATACCCTCGAAGGTATCCCTTCTCTATTTCACAGCATATACATGTACATCCAATTGTCTTTAAATCAAAAGGGCGTAAAGAATACGTACAAGAATGGAACATAAGGTTTTTTGAATGCTGGATCATCGATATGTATATGAACAACCCTCCGGGCTTTCTCGAGTAAGTATAGGTCTCGATTGATACCACGGGAAAAGAGGATCGATGCACCCGTGCACTATTCGCGTATCTCATGCATTTTCAATTCACGTTTAATGCCTTTGGCCGTAAGTTAGTCGGGAGTGAATCATCCCCCTCTCTCCCTCGCTCACTCTTTTTCTCTCTCTCTCTCTCTCTCTCTCCCTCTCTCTCCCTCCCTCCCTCTCTCTGTCGCTCTATCTCCCTTTCTCTCTTTTTCGTCACCGAGCGTGCTGCATTGCGACTAAGCCTTCGCCCCCGGATGGTCCGAGCTACCCTAACCGTTCTCCTTTCCTAATATATACGTATATATAAATATTCTATAGTTTTCCGCGTATATTTCTCCGATGCCCAGTCCACGTGGCGCGTGGTACATACCGTTATATATACGTAGCGCAATACTATATTTATACACATTTCTCTATATATAGAAATCGGTTTTCAACCTCGGCATTTCTTACCATCCCTCGCCCGCTCCCCTGTCAACTCTTTCCGTTCGCTTCCTTCCTGAAGATAGAAATGTAGGAAAAGTAGATTTTCGAGAGTGAATCTCATTCTCTCCTCTTTCACTTTTTTCCTCCATCCGTTCTCAGAGCTCCTGCTTCCTCGTGGGTCCATTTTCCTCCATGCTTCCTCGATCTTTCCTCGGAAGAAGCGAAGGGAATGGGTTCAAGAGGAGATCGTATTTTCTCCTCGTGTGTCTCTCTGCCCATTCTCGAACCTACTTCCACATCCTCATCTCTCAGGAAGAAAGAAAAAAAGGTTTTCAGGAGCAAACCATCTCGGTCTTCTCGCTCTCACCCTCGATCTCTTCTACTTTCTTTTCTGTCGTTATCCTCTGCGGCTGCTTCCTTATTTCATCGTCTCATTCTCACACTCCCCTCAAGCCTCAACTCCATTCTTTCCCCAATCCAACGGTTCACCTCTCACTGTTTTTTCTCTCTTTGTCTACCGGTTATGCGCGGTTCGCAGACCTCCTACGATTGCTGCTTATACAACTTTCCCTATACGCCGATGCACACGAAGACGACAGAGAACCAGAGGGAGAGGAAGAGTCGGAAAATATTCTCGTGGACCAGTACCCATGCTCGACCATCCAAGCAAAACGCCAGGAAAGCACACATCGGAAGACAGTTCGATCGATTGACAAGAGCCATAACAATAGCATGAGTGAAACTAGATGGTAGATAATATGATCCTTTATATTATGTGAGTTATATACATATGTGTATAGACTTTGTATATATATGAATATATATATATAGGTTGAAAACTACGTAATATATTGTTCCGTCCTCTACGTCAAGAATTCGTGTATATTTCTAAAATACATGTGTTACATACGTGCGACCGAGAATATGCTACGGAATTCATTAATTCATTAATAATCACGCCCTTGATGTGACACTCAATGCATCTCCGTTTAATCCTATATCCATCTAGCTCTCCCACTGTTTCCCCGGCAGAACGAGCGTTTTACGATTCGATTATCATGCGTGTGTTTAACACATAACACACACATGGATCGACGTTTTACATATGTATACTAGATCTGGCGTCGATTTTCTCTCTCGTATGCCGTACCTACAGATATTTATGTATATATTGTTAAATAATACTATACGTTCCCTCATACGTTGACCGCAACATTCCAGCGCACAAAAGCGCCAATCAATCATATTCATCGATCGATCGTCATTAATATTTTAATTGAATTCTGTTATTCAATATTAAGTCAAAAGTAAAAACGACAATTAATCATTTGACCTCGTTGGTAACACATTTTCACTAGGTTATTACTCGATGGAATAATATCAAATACACGGAGAAAACGAGGTGAAAAATCAATACCAGCAATCCAAATGATTATTGTCAGAATAACATATTATAGATTTCAGTATGCACACCTAACCGAAGGGCAACAGTCTAAAACTTAAGTGTGTTATTTCAACATACATTAAATGCGTTCAATGTTTAACGCCGTAAACAACGTATAACTTTTTGTAGTCACGTTTTACACGCTTTACAGATCGAGTGTGTTAAAAATTCTATAATTTGCTCATGGCCTTAAATACAAAACACACTTAATGTGTGTTAAAATAACATGCGTAATTTTAGAGTGGATTTTCAGTGAACATTGTAAATAATATACCTTGCTAATGTAGAGCTGCCACGGAGAGAAAATAATATCAAAAATTACTGTGGCATCATAGTACACCCTGGTACCATGTCGACCCTCTGAGGATTTTTAGCAAAAACATAGTCATTTTTCGTTGAAATTTCATTGAAAATAACGAATGCATTGAAATTTTTGGCCTATTTTCTGTAAAAAATTACTGTTTTTGCTAAAAACCCTCAGAGAGTCGACATGGTACCAGAAAGCTATGTTGCCATACTAATTTTTTATATTATTTTCTCTCCGCGTGTTCACAGTAGCCACCGAACAATATTAGAAATGAGCATAATCGAAAAATGACTGTACCAGGCAGCATCAACATATGTTCTGTGCAGCTACAGCGGTTGGTCTAATAACGTACAGACATCAAACATGTATAGTTCGTTCACATTTAAGCAAACCAGCACTTATGATAAAAATTGGTGTGCAGTATAGATAAAAAAATTCTATTACGGGTCGTCAAATTTCACAACGTCGATATTACAAATTTGCGACCTTCATAAAATATCCACTTACTAGTGAATTCCTGTCGAGCATCGTAAATATTGCGTACGAGGGCGAATTGAAAAATTATTGACGTACGAATAACAATTTCACTTCCATACAAAACTATCTAGAATCTAAGGAAAGATAAAGGGCGAGTTGTGCACAACGCAATTCCTCATTGCAACAGTTACTCAAATTCTCACATTCAATACGTTATATATACAAGACATTTAACAATAACAATTTAATTGTGATTTATGACGAAACGAGTGCGTTTTCTTAGTGTAGAATATTTATTATTATTCTATTGTGTCGTATATATCGTTCCCAGTGCATTAGAGAGAGGTTAGTACAGGAATTTTCTAAATGAGACTGCATTATTACAACCTCCTTGACTCGAGTGAAGTCTCGATTGCTTATGCATATTAAATAGCTATGGTACGAGATGCGAGACGATCTTTGGAGAGGAAACCAATTAGTCCATAAATCCGTCGCAGCGTCGACGATGCACGATAGCTTCCCGTATATATTATCGTCTATGCGAATATAATACTAACCTACAACTCACTCGTATACGTACTACGTACATTGTATACGTACCAGCTATTACACTGCTACGTACTTCGAATTTTCAGATGCAAAATTGCAGTGTGCTATTTGTACGTTCTATAAGCATCCATGTAGTGCATTAGAAGCCAGAAGTGCTGCAAAATGCCCAGTTGCGCAAATTGGTACTTTGATGAATTTCAAAAGCCCCCACAGTTTTCGAACATTGTAATTTTTATGTTTGTTTACATTTGCATGTACAGAGCCAATAACGATCTATGTCAGTCGCTATCGTTTTGGAATAATTTCTTTAAATTATAATAACAACGATAAAAAATCATTTTATTTCGCTTAATTTTGACGAGCCTTATTTTTATGATGCTGTCAAGTAATAATCCTGTAGAGTTGGAAAACTATATTTTATGGATAATATAAATAACCATTTTCGACTCTTCTGTTCTTGTGCAATAACCCATATTTGCGGCATTGATGATCAAATATGTAACCGTTCCGTCTCGAACGTATGTGGGTGTGAATTTCTCGATCTCCATCTCTCTCTCTCTCTCGCCCTCTCTCTGTCAAGTTTCATATAGCGTGAGAGGTCATGCTTCAGGATCGGCGAGCAGGGAAAGGGCTACACAACGGTAATGATAATCGTTGTTCTGCAGAGAATTCGATATCGATTACCGATTACGAGCGATGGCCTGATTTGTAGGGCTATATATATCAAGTCATGAGATGAGTCATAGGTGTGCGAAAGAGATAGAGACGGAAGGAGGGATTGAGGCAAAGGGGATGGAACGTCACACCGCAAGCCTCATCAGGTACAATATGTTGGAAGCAAAGCGAGCAAGAGCATATGAGGAAACGACCATTTCTCTGTTACTCACAGCGAGTTAGACACGCGTCTCGAATCTCGTAATGCAAGCACAGAGAATATTGAAATAGTCCATCGATTTGTAACAAATCTCATCATTGAAAACCACAAAAAGCTTCTTTCTACTCTCTTAACTCTTTATGCATGAAAAAATAATTAGCAGAGAATGATAGAGGTCATTTGCGTTTATGTTCGGAAATCATTTATGAAAATATCGAGCTAACAGCTAGAATAGTTGTGTACATTAATCGATCATCGATCTAAAGTTATGAAATTAATCTAATAGACGAAAATGCTCGGACGTAGACATAAGATTCAATATTTATCTGACGCTGATTGATATATTTAAGGATTATTTTGATACTCTTATTGGATATAGAACATGCTTCAAACGGATATTCTTGACGATAATTTGAGGATTAATATAACTTACCTATAAGTACATCAACCCGATACTGTAGTGATTACATATTTAAATAATTTATTCATCAAATATTGATAGGTGAATGACAGTGATATAAAATTAATTCCGATAAAAAAAATACTGCGGATTACTCATCGAAATAAACATCGTGGAAAATACATTTTGTAATATTTTATTCCTATATTCTGTTTTTGTTTTGTTTTTGTCTTGTTTGTTATTTTGTTAAAAGAAAAAAGTAAAAATACACGATTTAAATGAATGATAAATTTAATGCATTCCTCAACATATTCGAAAGTTTTATACAATTATTCTTTATTTTTTAACAGCCACACACTTCGAGTCACACACATTCATCCACACATTGATACTCATTTAAACGATAGTTCGTTTTAATTCACAAAATTATAAAAAGTAAAGAGAAATTGATTTGCTCATCTTTTTATTTGTTTTATATTTCCCCCGTTGGAGCTTTCATATGTTCCGGGGTTTCTTCAAACTTTGGATGAATTATTCTTGAGTCACCCGGGTGGCCAACCTCGGGTTAGACGAGCTGGTGGACGTCCTTATTTTATAGTTGAATCCTACGATAAGAGCGATAATGAAATCGGAGATGTTGCTTCCTCGAGGACCCCGAAACGAAAGAGGACGAGAGCTTATGGTAATTTCTCACATCTTATTTCAATCGATAGGCATGCGCGCGTAATCATTGAAATTAAGGGAGACACGTGACTTTCGACGATTTGAGTTGCACGTAGATTTGAGTACACTGTACAAATTTATAACTGGGTTTTACATATAGCTTGATTGTTCTCAGCAAATAGTTGGCTCGACGTTAGCTTACACACACGAAGACAGGAAAGTTGTGAGAAAAATGAAATTCATTCGCGGAACTTTATTTCGCGAAAAGAAAGGTACACTCTGTTATACCAGGAAAAGTTGGATAATTATAGCATTTGAATTTACCACGAATTTTCATTACTTAATACTTGATTCCACTCGAATATTTTTCACTCTCGCTATAAACTTATATCTAAATTATATTGTGTACATACACGCACATCAGTTGAGTGTTAAATTCGCTCTGGTGAAAACCACCATCACCGCGGGGTTCAGCCGCGTATGCTTAAAACCACACGTGGATTTCATAGACACGTAGATATACGTAGACGCGCGTGTATTATTGCGCGTTTGTACAAAACGCCTTCTACTTCCAACCGACTCTAAGCCAAGAGGAAATAGAACGAGAAACTCACTAGCGAAAGTCCTAAAAAACCGCGTAAATACGCTTCTCGCGCCCTCGCGTTGCGGTAAAACGATGCACGATCTGGCTCTTTCTCTCAACCTTTCTCTTTGCTTCTCCCACCTCCGGTTCATGAATACACCTATATATACATAATATAACTGTGTGTGTTTATACATATTAATACGAATAAAGTTGCTAAAGGATGGGATATGTGTTTGTGGATTTGCACAGAGCTCATAGCCGCGAAAGCTCAGGGATATATTTGTACTTACGCGAATATATACACGTATATATGGAGGAATAATGCGCTTGGAGCTTAATTACCGCATTTAAACACGTATTTTGTTGAATTCCAAAAGCGAGCGAACCTCCGGTTCGTTCATTCCATCTTTTACTTCACTATACACATAAGCATATCACAGATCTAGTACATACATATGCATTAACACATAGCCACATATTTATTTATACAACCATGTGTGTACAAATGATTACTGCAGAACATATATCGAAAGCTGATAAACAAAAGGACGCGTTGAACTTTACTTTTTCTTTTAAAACCCCGTGGTTCCACGCCCTTTTTCGTGGCTGCGATTGAGGTACATATGTGCACAGAGTTGTACTATAATGAGTCAAACAGGAAGAGAAGGGGATTCGAGCCCCGACGTGTTCGCGACGTTCTATCTGTCGCATACGTCACCGTCACCTCGCCGACATTCTGTACCTATTTGTCTCTCGCTCTCTCTCTCACCCTTTGCCTCTCTCTCTCTCTCTCTCTCTCTCTGCTCACGTTTTCATCTCTCTCGGGGTTAAATGAGTATCACTGTCGATGAATTTAGCCACACCGGTAGCTTGAACGCCACCGATGTACATTACGAAATGAATTTTCCACGATACCGATTACTGTGTTTACTCACGTTACTATTTTATTATTGTTAATATTATTATTGTCATTATTAGTGAATACATGCATCGGGAAATACAGCCATCTGCATTGCGATTGATTTCCAATCTTCAATGTTATTATGAGCGCAAACATCTGTACATGCGAATGGTCTCGTTTGAAAATCTAGTGAGAGAGAGTGAGATGAAAAGAGGATTCCGTGGTTAATGATTTGTCGGATTTGCATGGAATCATCCCGTTGATTGTGTAAACACCTTACGAAATGGCTCTAATCACGAGGGATCATTTTCAAAAAAGCCTAACTATAATTCTCTGATACGTTTTGCAATGGTAAAGTTTATCATCTTTTTTTTCAAATTTTTTACTAAATAATTTCTTTTTTATTTCCCTCCGGGGAACACTGATTTTAACTTGTAATTAAGACAAATGGGCAAAGCTGTTGTTAATGCCACAACGAACAGGAATCAAATTGTGAAAATGTATGGTAATTCTTTCCATCCCCTGCCTCCCGCCACTGTTCCTCTCATCGCCCAATTTATCCACTGTGTATTTTATTGAATAATCTTTTAAAATCACGATGAAAATTTAACTTCGATTCCGGATCATTTGGACATATATCAACGAGAAATTATTGTTAACATACAGAATATCGAGCGTTGAAATCACTCAAATTAGTCGAATTGGTGTGATTACTCCAATTGATCAAATCGAGTGGTAGAATAAATTGGAAAGTGAACAAGGATATAATATATTTGTATACGCACACATGTATAGAGAAAGAGAAACACAAAAGGTAGGTGGGGGGAGGTGGAAGGGAAAGATGAATAGATAGAGAAGAACGAGTGCTCTGAAATCGATGGGGAAACTAATGACGGATATAAATTGCTATTGGGCTCTGGTAAAAGAGCGCTATAGAGGCGGGAAAGAGGGAAAAGCCTAGGATTCAGATATCGATTCTCAATTACGCGCACTGTGCATATCTGCATACCCTCTGGTATACAGCTTTCTCACCATCCTTTCTCTCGCTCTGTCGCGAACGAGAGAACGCGAAATCTACGCTCTTCACCCCTTTCCCCTCCCGCCGCCTCTTTTCCTCTCGTACTTCTCACCCTTCCTTCTTCTCATCCTCCCAGTTGAGGCTCTGTTCAGAGTTACAGTCCAAATATTCAAATATCCACCGCGGTATGGCTGTACAGCTTCCCGACAAACAGATCGAGTTATTGTTGCACAAGGGAGGTAGAATCGAGAGAGAGAGAAAGAGAGAGAGAGAGAGATCGAAGAGAAAGAGCAGGCAACGTACAGTATGAACTACTACAAATTTAGCATAGTCCAAACAAACATCTCGTGATAATTACATATTTCCAGTAAAATTGTTATTACTGAGTACACATTAAAAATACCTTATCAACTTCAAGAAATCTCTCAAGGAAAAGTTTAATCACTAAATTTAAGAATTTTTGTTCACTAACTTTACTGGACTTTTACTGTAGGGGGAAACGCGCGAGCTTCGCAAAGCTTCTCATAGCGCATGTACACTACACCATATCAATGCATACAATGATTCAGTACTCAGCATATATGTATAGCACTCGGAACTAACCGATGCACTCTCTTCCTATTGCGCTATAGACCGAACGACATACGTGGGCGTTATGGGTGAAATTATTGCAAATTTACATCTCGCACCGTCAAACGTTTTGCCGGTACTAGCTTTTCATACGTATACAGCAAAATCTATAGGGAATCTGGTGTCCAATCTGACAATAGTTTTTCTTTGCTTTTTTCCATCGAAAAAATGAGTGTGATAACAACAAATATCGTTATTCGTCTGAACACGACCACAATTGTTATTGTCACGATTTACTCCGTACAAATTTATCTATAGGCCATTGTAATGGGGCGCAATTACCATTGATCTTCTCAAACAACGAAAAAATCAACAACGTTGTTCATTGTATGGCTAACGCGCCAATGAAAATTATTCAACTTAACGAAAGATATAAATGTATCAAATTATCTGAAGTTTGCATCCGGTTCAATTAAATTTGAAAGCGTTAAAACGTCAAATGTCGTAATTCGCCAATCGATTTAGCGTTGAATACCTCATATCTACGATCGTTACACTAAAATAACTTCATTGATCTGTAATCCAAACATGGAGTATTTCCATGTATGCAATCCATAGATTTCAATATCGATCAGAGCTCAAGCTATTATCGGTTGTGCTCTCTCGCACGTCACGAAGTTTGATGGGCCGTGTGAAAAGCTCATTTAAATATCAACAAGGTGTTACGGTGATTGTAAATTCGAATTTGACGACGACAAAAATCCCTGTCCGCAGTATATGACGGCAAATTATGACTGTTTGGCTCGAACATTACATCGTCAAAAATATCGTATATTTTACTCCCTCTATGAATTTCTCTTTCTCCTTCATTTTGTAACCCCATATAACCGAATGGAAAATTGTTATCGTCATTTAAATCAAATCAATGCGGTATGACGGTGAATCTATTGGCGATCGAATCGTTTTTTGGTTAAATGATTAGTACAGTAATATCATACATTTTATCTATGCAGCAACCACAAAATGACTGTCCATTGTGCACATACATTGGCAAATTCACATCGAATAGAATGTTTTTTTCAACCGAAACAATTTTCCACTATAAATCAATTCATGACCTAACCTCGGCAAAAGATGCTTTGCAAACAAAAGACCATAATGTTTTAATTACACAAATTACAAAAACGATTCTTTTAGAAGTATATTCAAAATACCATTCTTCTTCCAATATTTGCCCATGAGCTACCTTCTCCTCTTTACGAATTCCTGGAAGAGATTTATCAAATTTCCCCTCAGTGACCGATCGTTTGGAATGAATGCATTAGCTTCAAAACTCTCTGAGGATTATTTTTTAATAAAATGAAAGAGCCCATACATATACATGTATCGAAAAGCATAAAATGCTATAAACAAGAGTAGCGTGTAGTAACCACGTTAGAATAGTTATATAAGCAATTGGGAATATAAAAAGGGCTCACCTTGAACGGATTTGTTGGTAAATGTACTGGGGATAAGGGCTTTTTGTTTTGGAGAAGTCGATGGTGACCGTTAAAGCTTTTCACAGCTCAATCGATGCTCGCGGATTGTGTATGCTAGGGGAAATTTGGATATCATCGATAAGCGTTTTACGGCGACATAGAGCCCATTATCGCGTCACGTTCGCGTGCCTCACCTCGCCCTCGTGGTCTATATTTCGGTATATATATGCGGAAGGAATTCCAGCACGAAACAACAATGAATTCCGTAGCCGCACAGCCGCTAAATGGTTCAACAACAACATAGAGACTATCAACTACATATGCACAGCCATTTTACATACATATATGTGCACATATACATGTAATATACGCATATGAAAGTATATAGAAGCCTGGTCAACCAAAAGCTCTAGGTATAGCCAACAACACACGTACCAATGTGTACAATTGCTCTAGCAATCTCTCATTCTCTGCCTCACGATACTCTCATACAATCCAAAATTGTCCCGCGAATTGTCTATCTCTCTTGATCGCGCTTGACATCGAGGACGGACACTGCACACCTCATGACAGTGTGTTGCCTATCGGCAAAATTGTAACGGTCATGAATCATACCAACAGTACGTAATCGGCTCGTGGAAATCTCACCGTCTCCCTCACTCGATATATCGATCCAACCCAATTACAACCTCACTCTGCCTGATTTATATACATATTCGGATTAAGCCTTCCACCCGAATTCAACATCACTATCCGAATCCTCTATCCTTGAACCAGAACTTTTATCCACTCGTTACACAACGCGGCAGAGTGTAGCGGCATTTCTCATTCGACTTTTTTTATCTTCCTTTTGTTACGTTCCAGTCAAAGTTCAAATACATGGCTGTAAACAGGTTTTAACGCATGTAAATAATATCCTGTAGTCCTTACTCCGGAGTTAACATTTTTAAATAATGATAAATCGAATTTCGAAATCATAAAAAATAAACCGCGAGGGCGAGCAGTATCGGAAAATATTTAGTAAAAAAACCGAATATCCGTGTTTACATTAAAAACAGATGGGCTTGTTTGGAATGAATTGTATCTCGAACATATTTTTGACATCTTTTTAAAACAATGCGTCAATGTTAAAATATTATAAATCTGTCGTAACACAAACGCTGCTTTCTTTGTTAAATAATTCATCGTTTGCACGCATGGCTTTCAGTAGTATGATTTTTCAATTGGTGCTCTTCCCTGACGTTTTGCCAAGCCTTTGACTCTCTCGGAAGGGTTTCAAATCATCCGTCTCACTTTCCTCATTCATCAACGAGAGAATTATGTATATGTATTTTACGATGGGAGTATGTACATAGATATACATACGTACGTATGCGAATGTATGTTTATATACACTGACGAAAGTTAATGTGTATAGTCGGACTACATACCGACAACGAATTCCGTCCGGGAAATAGCTAAGCGGCTATCCATTACGCGAAGTACATTATTCACTTAACACCGACACGAGACGTACACACATAGAGAAGGGACAGGGAGGTTCAAGGGAGAAAACTGAGGGGTTGTATACTGGCAAAATGCTGGTTGTGGTGTGCGGTGGAGATGCGCTCGATGATGATGACGGTGCTGGTGCAAAATTGTTGGGGATTAACTTCGTTCGTTAGGGTAACTGTGTATTATATAAATATACACGTATACGGATGTATATAAATGCATAGTTGTGTTATAAATAAATAAATATACGCACGTACACATAGCCGTGTATAAATATATGCAATATATCGGCATATATATTGAAATATGTACAGTACGCGGTGCAGCATATATAATAGAGTTATGTATACGAATTTACTTTATATTCCCTTCGCCTCACTGTGTACCGTGCAGTACGGCATACCCTCGGGGACCATCAATTACGCAAATTAATAATTATATATATTATTCCGCCCGAAACATTCGCGTTATTCTGGCACTGTTTCCCGATCTTCTCTGGTATGTGCGGACGTGTGTTAGGGTGTGAGTTTGTAGGGGTGCGTCTGTTTACACTGCCAAGTGAAAATTATTACGAGTTTGCGTAATAAATTTACTGGATCCGCGAGTGACAGGATCATTGAAAACTTCTTGTTTCATTTGAAAATGAAATATTCGCGTCATGGGCCCATCCTGAGGAAATATGCATACATTTTTGCTGTAACAATATTAA
>JABSMR010092315.1:0-21011 GCA_018902295.1 Dusona sp. PSUC_FEM 10030013 | reverse complement strand
ATCGCTTTTTCATATATATATATTTTTTTTTTTATCAATTCGAGCATGAGGAATTTAATTGAACTGCTATGAAACTCAGCATTTGCAGTGATAAAGGCATATTAATTGGAGACATCTTATTCAAATTCAAAAGTGAAATATTCTAAATCATTCTCATCATCGCTTAATTAATCCTTGTATTTCCAAAAATAAAACATCTAATTATTTGATTGCGATTACGAATCCTAGCAATAAAAACTCATCTAGGCTTTTCCCCTGAATCTGCCATTGAAATTATTATTATTTAATCGCTTAATTATAGTTTTTCTTCAGATAAGAATTCTAATAATTTGATAATAATGATGAAAGCTGGAGGCACTTGGAGCGAGATATTTTAGTGCAAGGCATCCTTCTGGCATTGGTTGAAGCGCATTTTACGATGATATACCTCGGTACATACTTCACCAATGAGTTGAGGTCCAAAAATAGGGCCCAGTCCAGGTACAGACTCACTGTAACGTCTCGATATATCTGTATGTGTACATGCATACAAGCAATGAGGAATCTGTTTCTTTTGGAGGTAATGTCGGCGTGTGTCTACCAATTAAAGATGAAAAAGGAAGAAGCGAGTCCCAAGCGTATATAAAGTCCGGACGATAAAAGTAACTTAGGGCGATTTGGCGGGAGGGAAAGGGAAAATAGTGGATCCCAAGCACGCAGAAGCTTTTTCGAGCTCCGTCGTTTACGAGTCTTACTGCGGCATAACAACGCGAGAGAACCCTTCGTGCAATTCGAAGAACGCAGTTTTGCTGTGCTCTCGTGTACGAGAGCGGCATCATCCCCTTTTCTTACCCTCTCGTATCGGATCGTTCTGGCTTCGTTTATTTATCGTGATCACGAGTCGTGTTAAAGATTGACCGAAGATAGCATCGGGAATCGTATGGAGAATAAAAAGTATCGAAATAAATAATTCATTGAAAGATATCAAAGCGGCATAGGAAAATAGTTTGGAAAGTATATAAAGTTTGATAATAGAAATGAGCCGTTTACGAAATGACGATTTAATCACTCAATCAGTTTTATCACTCGAATCAAAGTTTCACAATCTAAGTCACTTCTTGTATACGAGTTCTCTTGGAATCTCTTGGAATCCCTGTCGACAGATTCGAACAATATATGGCTTGTATACTTATTTCAAGTTGCATATACCGATGGGACGTACGTATCGATCTTTTCCGTCCACTCTCCAAGCTTTTGGACTTTATACCATATATCCCTTGGTCCCGTTTGTATACAACTGTATCGCTTTCCTACAAAGTTCAGCATAAGTCAGTGCATATCAACGCGTGCCAACACCATCGAGCGATGTTTACTGTATATACCATAAACTGGCATCTCTTCTCGTACTCTGGATACAGCGGTGCTATTACTCCGTCGCCTGTCGTGTTATATATAGCGAAGCCAGTCACGCGAGGTCTTACAAATTGAAGTCGCTAATTTACACACGGGTTCGCACTCGAGGCTGGTTATTAACTCTATCTTCCTCCTTTCCGTTCTTGGCTCTCACTCTCTCCCTCTCTCTCTCTCTCTCTCTCTCTCTCTCTCCCCCTCTCTCTCTCCCTTTGCCTTTCCTTTTCCCCTCTTTCTCCCTTGCTTTTTGTAGAGGCAGGGCGCGCCCTCTCTCACGAGCGTGAAATGCAACCAAGTTTACCAGTCAGCTACTCTGCTAACAAGGTAAACAATGTTTGGTAATTATCTCGGTTAAATGATCTTCGGGAGATACGTGACGCACACACTCGTCTCCTCTCTGCCAAACCAGTGACTCTCCTTATGTGTCCCTGTGAATACTCTATTGAGTTTAGCTCTTTCATACAATATCTTTGCATGCATCATTATTAAATAATATGTAAGGGGTGCACGCCGCTCCTCTTCTGCGTTCTGTCTCTCCACAATTTCCCTTCTCGACTTTCTTCTTCTTCTTCTTCTTCTTTTTATTCTCTCCCTTCACCTTCCATAGTCGTGTCAATGCGACAATAACTCGGCGGCTTAGGGAGTGTGGCTGTTCCCGGTTAGTTTTCACTTTTGCATCTGCACGACGCCAGACCAAAGTTACAAGCTTCGCAGGAAATCCGCGAAAGAACCAGCAGGAATATAAAGTCACAAGTTTAATTTTACGATGACATTTAGTTTGTAACATTTGATGACAGTTGAGAAAGCAGTGCCGAAGACACGCAGCGACAACATTCAAAATTGTTGTTGTAGATCCTGGAGATGATGTTTTGGTTATTAACGCTTTACGTATTTTGTTTTTCCGCAACCTTCCGCGGCATTGTTTTTTTTTTCTTTCTTTTTTTTTTTTTTGAATGACAACTGTACAACTACAAAACTCGGTGTTGCCATGATCTCATTCAAGCTTGTTATTACGAGCACTTTGATTGTCTGAAGAATCGTGATCCGATTACTGTGTGTTTCAATGATACAGTACAAGTCACATTTAATTTGATGTTTACCTCTATAACCAAGCCGAAGCGTCGTGTAACGGATGTTACGAGTTCGCTTCTCTGTCGGCTCCGCGCCGTAACATCGCGAGGAGCCAGAGTACGTACGTATATAAGCAACAGTGATTGGAATCGCTAGTGGTTTCGGTTGGCTTGTCTTCCTCAGTCGCCGTGTCTTTCTTCACGTGTATATTTATGTACATATATATGACGCGAACCCATGCACGTGTATATGTATGTGTATCTGAAACTCCACAGCTGCAACGTTGTCGAGGGCGTCTTTTTGTCGCCCCTTATCTTAGCCAAAGACGCACCAGAGAGAAACCGGTTACCCTTCGGCATCGGCAGCTGTGTGTCGGCGTCGGGCAGACGATCCTCGACCGCCTCGGTGAGGGCTCTCGCCTCTTTCTTTCCTCTCTAACTAATTCTTAATCCTCATCTCGTGATACTCTCATTGCTGAAACGTTGCTGTAGAGGTGGTTATTACTTCACGCTCTTTTCGAGTAGGCGCTTTTATATTAATATGACTCAGGGTTGCCTGTAATATCGCTGTCAAATCTTCACACGAGCGCCATCCCGATTAATTCACAACTATTACTCCAATAATTCAAATGATATTATCCCGAGAATTCACTCTCAACATTGTGATTCAAAAATATAAATAAATTCCATTATTCTATGAAATCATATTTATTTCCAAATTCATTCGGAACCTGCTCCGCAACTGATTGTTTTTTATTGTATTTTTATTTTTGACTTTTATAATCGTACGAAATAGGGCCATAGAGTATCGTTGGTCCTTTTTGTACACACGGAAACGCAATCCCGTAGGATTGCGGAGGACCCAGGATAACGGGTCTACCGCGCGGTCAACCACGTTTTACTCCGAGTTCTTTGCTTCGCTTCACCCTACTGCTGTTGAAAGATTACAACACATCGGATGATTGAAAAGATCCGTATAACCGCAGACTCTTGATGTTGAAGTAGTCTTGCGGAGGAAACCAACGAATACTAATATTGATCAATTGGACGGATGAATGGTCGAAACGTACATCGACGGCCAACCGATGGAAATGAATTTATTATACATTTGTATAATAAATCAATTGATTTATTGATAAAAGCGACTTTAATATTTAAAAAAGCCGGACGTAGGACACGCAGCCTTATAGACTTTGACGTTCCTTGCTTAATTTGAGGCTGAGACGCAGCACATATTTAGTAGCCTTGTTTTAAATCCCGCGAGTAGCATTCAATTATTGACTTTAATTCCAGTCGCGAGCCGACGCTGGTGGCGGTGCTACTTCTACTATTAGCATACCCTTGAATAATGCATCGGCGAACGGTTAATCCGGCGGTATGTAAATTAATCCCTCTAATTGCGAGCGACAAAACTTGGTGGAGTCGGATCGCGCTCACAGAGGAAAATGGAAGAGATCTGTCTACTTCATTGCCGTTAGGGCTCATCCTCACGATCCTAGCTCTCTTCGAGTATATTTCTCTCTCCTATGCTTTACCGGACTTGGCGACTTTTCCCCATCAACATATTAACCCTCGTGGGAAATTTAAAGAAATTCTCATTCAATATCAAAGCTTTAATTTTAATTAAATATACTCTATTCTGCTTCCTAGCATTTTTAGCATTTTAATCTCTTTACCAATATAAATCCACATTCTGACTTGGATGAAGCCGAGGGCACAACAAATATGTATATTTCAGATTTTTGTTACGAAAAAATTTCGAAAAACTAACTATTACCCGTAATTGCAATAAAAACTTAATTCGTATGGATTCAAATATCGGGATGATTAAGGTACTATTTTCAAAGTCTAAACATATCGTTTTCGATAAGCCCAATAGGAATCTCTTCATCTGCATTCGCCACACACAGTTATGACTATTGCAAATTTTTGAATGTTTGGGTTCGTCAAAATGCAATCGGAGGGTTTCCGGAAGGAGAAACACTTTTTTCAACATTCCAAGTGCTGTTAATTTTTGACAAATTACGATAAACTCTGCTAATGATTTTTTCAGTTGACTGCAGTTGATTGATGAACATGAAAAAAATAGTCTTTCACAAAAATCCGAGTTAAAAACAAATGAGCTGTGATTTCGGATCAGCATTTTCAACAGTTTGTGCCATGCACAGATGTAATTTTATGCTTTTCTATCCATACGTAAATGGCTTCGAAAATATGTTCTCGTTACTTTACCGACGCTTTTTTGTTTTCTTTTATTTCTTCATCCGCCTTTTCCAAATCCTCGTAATTACCAGAGACCACTCCTGCAAATGTGTCTTCATTTATTTTGTACGAGAGCACCGGGGCAAAAGTGAGAATGACGAAGAAAGCGAAATGTTAAGAGGAAAGGTTGTGAAAAAGTTTGTCTATATATAGCGAGTTCAAACTTTTCATTGCACTCTCATTCTGCTTATCAGTAATCCAACAACGTTAATAACTCGCTGCTTTTTACGCTCAATTCCTCTATTAATATTTGCTGCGTTACCTCTAAATCCGAGAGTGTTTCAATAAGCATTTGAAACGCTCGTCCGAAGCTGTTCTCACGTGAATTAACGCGTTATTCGCTGTTCGTAAAAACTGCGAGATCCGTTGTAAATTGGAAACGAGAGCTCCTTTTCTTCCTCCTCTTATTTTCAATGGCTGTGTCCATGAGTGATAAGCGCCCAAGTTTTATATAGACATTTGTATAGAATGAAAAAAAGACGAATTTTGCATAACGAAAGTTGAATCCTGAAAATAGCGAATCACAGACTGTTAATCTATGAATAACCATTTTTATTCGACAACAAAAACTTTCGTGCCAGTATATAAAGTCAAGAGTTGTGCAATTTTTCTTCGCCTTTCCTTTATGAAGAATCATTCGGGCGTGAATTTTTCCCGACAATTAATCTCCCTCAATTCCCATTTCTCGCGTCCCTCCTCCATTAGCTTTTCGTATCATCACATTAGAGTCTCTTCATTTATCCGCTTTTTCATTCGCGAACAAGTTTTATTTTTTACAGTGACATTCACAATTAGTCTCTTTTCAAATGGGAAACGAAGTCAAACGTGGTCTTTTCGAGTGTCGTCTGTACACATGTGTGTGTGTGTGTGTGTGTGTGTGTTGTATGGTTCTGACGAGCGCATCATTTTCGATGCAGTGCTCCATGTATCCCGTTAGTTTTTCGTTCGCTATAGAAATGACAAAGAGAGAAAGCGAAAAGGAAACGGAAGGATATGAAGCGAAACTGAACGAATTTAGTCGTATGTGTATGCTTTCGAGAGAACTGCGTTGAGTGAATCTTTTATGGGCAACCTCTCTGCTACAGCTGTATCCTCATCTTCATTCGTTCTACAGCGGAGCACGGAGAATCATAGAGATTAATTGCGTCAGTCTGGCGTGGTGTTCGTAATAGCGACGATAGAACCAAAGAGCACATCGTGCGCCTTCTTAATTTTCTGCACGAATTTGTTTCTTTGGATTTATTTTTCTTTTCAACGTCCTTTCTATCGCTTTTTTTCCAGAATCTTCCATTCAAGTAAACTCTCTCAGCTCGACGAAATCCTCGCTCACCGGCCATTTTTACTTGCTCGCATAATTCTATGCCATTTCCGCATGGCTCTCTCCCTCCTTCTTATGGCTCGTCTTTTTCCGTCGTGCTCATGTTTCATACTCACGAGACGACACAGGGGCGAGAGAGAGGGAAAGAGCTTCGTACTCCATGATTGTCTCTCGTTACTCGCCGCATAGAAGAGTCGTATTTCCCTTTGGCCCCTCCGTTACTTTCTTCTTCATCGTTCTATATTCACACACGATTACGCTCATTGAATCTGCTTTTGACAAGCTACGCGTACAGTGCTCTACAAGAACAATAGTTATCCTTGGTCAGTTATTATCCAGATAATTATTCAAGTAAAACATTTGAAAGATTCCATGAGTGTATAAAATCCGCTATACCCTATTATTCATCGTATTTTGGGTCTCGGTAGATTCGGACAGCAAAAAAGTAGCACGGAGTAATTAACAAAATGAAACAATTTATAGTGAACGTATAAGAAATGATGCAATTTAATAGCAAGCCTAATGGATTGTCCGACGTGTAAACCCAAACAAAAAAAAAATGAATACAATCAGTGACGAAAAAAAAATGTCGAGGCGTTAACTCGGCAATAACTTCTGGATATGCAACAGTCGAGAATAGAGTCTCAATATCTCAGTTCGATATCAGTGAAAGCCATCAGCAATTCACATGCAACTAAATTACCAGCTTGACGATCAAAGATCCATTTATTGTGGTCACTCTAATCGACTCTAATAATCTTGGCAATTCCCAATATGCCTGACTCAATATCACGAAAATTGAACATTCACGCATACTATCGAGCAGACACGGATATAGATGTATGTACGTATATACTTCAAGTCTCATATCTCTTTCCTCGATGAGTATGTATATAGGAAGCTTATCCCGCGTCCCCGTAGAGCACGCGTATGGCGTGTGGCCAGGAGGTCATTGTGAGAATGAGAAGCAGAAGCGGCGGTAGTGGTCGACGAGAGGCGAGAGACTGTGTGCACGACTGTAGGGTTGAGCCAGCACGGATAACGTAGGGACAAGAGCGATATATAATGTTCTGCGATATTAAACGGGACGCATTCCACCGGAGTCACCCTCTCATCCCTGCTATGAATGCTTCTGCGTTCTAGGAGACCTCTCTCTCTCTCTCTCTCCGTCTCTTTCCTTGTCGCCTTCGTCGCAGCGAACCCCGGCCTCGACAAATCCTCATACTCCGGCAACCCGGCGACGAAGCGCCGAAGACTCGAAGGCCAGAATTCACCCCCACGTACCGCGTTAGACACCACACACTGTTCGCATCCCTCCGCCTCAGAGGGAAACTCTAAACGACCATCCACCTCTCGTCGGTTTCACCATTTCCCTCATATCTGCCTCTTTCCCTTTCTCTCTCTCTCTCTCTCTCTGTCTCTCATTGCCTCTACTTCTCTATCCATTTCATACTGTCGTGATCGACCCCGACCCCAATCGTTATACACCAAATTTACAGCTCACCTACTGCAACCCCCTTCCTCTTCTGCCCCTTCCCTTAGTAGCTAGTATACCCATTTTGTACACCCCAACACCAACTTCGCCAACTACATACACGTATATAAATTGATGTATGCGTAAATTTGGCCTCGAGGAAGTCTCACACTGTCAAAGTCTGTTCTAAAAGCTGTGGTGAATATTCCTGGATACCACGCTGATGAAATATCCTCCGATAGCAGAAACTCCATTCGAATATTTCGGAGATAAAGACCTTTTAAAAACTTGTACATGCCTTTATATCGAAAATCATAGATTACGTGTTAAATGATTTTTCAATGCGTTCGTTGCAAATGGGGTTGAATTCTTTATGAAAATTCCATCCCTTCTTTTTTGATGGGTGAGAAAAAAATTTGTTTGTAAGAACAATAATTCTAGGCGTGAGTTAGGATTACAACTTGATTTACGTCAATGATTAAGGTAATGGGCATAAGCTACGTTATAATTCAAAGGAAAGATGAATTAGGCAATTCCGCATTCTTCTTAGCTCGCATTAAGTACGTAAATGTAGTCGAGACTGAATCTCTCACTGATTTCTCGCAAACCCTCGCGGACCCCGAGACTTGAACGCGTACAGCATACAGAGTGTTGCAGTTGTCGAGTTTTGGTGAATTTAACGAAGTTACAAGTTTCAAGTCTCTGTGGCCGGAGCAGCAACATCCACACCATCTACATTTTATATATAATTTATATACACACTCACATACACATTTGTGTTTAGCGTGCAGAGTGTTGTACACACTATGATGAGACGGTCGCTTCGTGCGCCCGTAGTTAGACGGTTGCGGTCTTGCCCTGGCATTCCGAAACGCCCCCTTTCCTCCCTATCGCTGCTCGCTCGACCATTCCCTATCCATCATCTGTACATTTCCACCCACCCTGAATTTCGTATTCCCTCTCTTGCTCCATCTCTCTTGCTTACTACTTACCCTCTTGCAGTCATCGAGACGGACATCGCACGATGTTGAATGCAACCATGCGTCGTCGGCCATGATCTATGCATCCTGCCGTGCTAGTGGCTTCGTCGTTCGCTACTCTGGATTGCGAGTAACACGCACACGAACTTTCACCATTTCTCTCCCGATCGCGACCCCCGTGCTACCACCTCTGACGGTTGAATTGGTCTCTCTGAACTCGCAAATTTCACGATATATACGATTCTGGTGCGTTTTCGAGCTAGAGAGAGAGAGAGAGAGTGAAAGAGAGATAGAGCGAGATAAAGAGAGAAAAGGGAAGAGAATGTGTATGTTTGCATATTTACGCGTGCATGATGTCTGGGTCGAGATCTGTGTGCATCACGCCCACTCGCTTCTCTATTAAGCCACGCACGATCATTTTCACTGGCGAAAATTGGGCCCCTCTAGTGTGTCCTTTTCTCCCTTACTCTCCCCCTGGACCTTTTCCTCTCATGGTGTCACTCGTTTCCTAGCGCATGCATGCGCACGTTATAACTCAAATACACGGGCGTTTTGCCATCCATGCAAATGTGCCCGGGAGTACGCCCTGACGATGAGAATGCAAACAAAAATGTATGGTTCCATTCAATTGGCAAAACAGAGATTGGGTATTCCAATTACAGTCGCGGTTTTCAACGTTCGAACATCGCTTATGATCGGAATGGTGCCTAGGAATTGCGAAATGAAGAGAGTTTCAGATATCATCGAAATCCATTGAAATAATATGGGGAGTCAGTTATACGTACTCCATGAATTGCAGCAGTAGTACATTGAGCTAATTATCCTTTTTCACTACTCTATCAGTAGAGTGGATTTCACATATCGCCCTGATGATGATAACGACCCTTTTATAATAAAGTTTGCGCAAATTATTTTCTATGCTTAATACAAAAATGAATATTTTTGTCGGTATTGTAGTGTCCGGTTGAATTTCTGTTCGCCCTATTATTTGAATTGGCCATCAATCACCACTTGTTTCTATCAAGCTCAATGCCCTTGATAATAAATTGAGCTATATCGGAGTTACTGAAAGTCAAACGCCACGAGAAATTCTGTGAGAGAATCAATGTCCGTCTTTCAAGAGATTGTTTATGTTTGGTCAATCGTGCGAAGACGTAGTACTTCGATAAGTCCTGCTAAATTACAAACGGACAGGATTACAGCGAATTACGGAAGTGGCAACGGCCAACTTGTTCTCGCGATATACACCTAAAACCGTTTCGCCCAAAACGCGTCTGAAGGGAACTTGGGAATTGTAGATCGTTGAAACGAGAACGAGAGAGAGAAAGAGAGAGAGAGAGAGAGAGAGAGCGAGACAGACAGAGAGTGCGAGGGCGTCTCGTAGTATCTCGTCCAGCTGGATAGTACTGTTAATCCTATGAGCTGTCGGGGTTGGTGTACCAAACACGAACGTTAGTATATACAGCAGTTTTGGTGTTGAGTACAAACATCTACGGTATAATTTGTGAATACACACACATTCGACATATATATCCATATGTATGTATCGAGGTAGAAAGGGAGGAAAACGCGCGCTTTTGAGGGGTATAGCGCATGCACTCCACCCTCAGTAGGCGGGGCAAACTTTGACTCTCTGCCTCCTTTACCTCGTGGCACAGCACTGATACGCGATATCAGCGACCACTTGTTGAGCATCGACCCCTTCCCTTAGTTTTTTACTCGCTGATTTTTCTTCCCCCCCTTCTCGCTATTTGCTTTCTCTCTCTTTATCGCTCTATTTTTCACTACACTTTCTAGTTCATAGAATTTCAAGCTTTTTTCTTTCTCTCTTTCGCGCGCTCTCTCTCTCTTTCTCTCTCTCTCGTTTCTTCCTCACTTCCTTCCCTCGTTCCACTGTCCCACCCCTAAACACGTTTGCCACCCTTCCATCTCAATAATAACACTGAAAACCACGCCGTCGACGACCCTGAATATTCCGAATTCTCGCTTCCGAGAATCTTCTCACACAGAAAACTTTGCAACTGCAGGAACGAAAGTACTTTGGCGTGTACTAACTCGCGAAAGAAAAAAAAATAAAAAAATTCGACTTCAGGAAACTATACGAAAATTCTTCCAGTCACGGTCTCTAAATCGAATAAGCCTTCACTGATTTTTCTCATTCTTTCGATATGCATGCGGATATTGTTATATACAGAAAAAGTACATATCGTGATTATCAAAGAAAATATATATTGTGATAATCCAACAGGATGAAAAAGCTAATTTTTATTTTTTATTCTCTTATTTTTATAGGCAGTGCGGTGGCTGCAGCCGACACCATTTCCTCGCCGTGGACCCCCGCGAGTTCCGGGCCGCCGCCCGACGCCAACGGCTCCGGCTCGGATACGAAAAACCTTGACGTTGGCGAAATCAGTGATGTAAGTATGAACATATGCCACTTAATACAATAACATTTTTCAATCTGACGCATTCCGAATTTTTCATTTTTATCTCGTCCTTCATTGGGCCATCTATTTTAGGGTGAAACAAATTTTCGTTATTTTCGAACATTAATTCGTCACGCTGGGAATTGTAGTACATTATTTCAGGGTTTTGCTAAAGATTCAAGTAAACCCACAATTTTGCTCGAGATCTGAAATATACTTTACGAAAGATTTGAAATTCTATCTTTTTCGGATGGTGGCCGATTGAAAGATTATTAGCAGCTAATATTATCGAATAAATAGACAGTCAATTATTGCATGTTTACATTTTTCACACGAGAATGTAATATAGATCTATAGGAAAGTATACAAAGGTCACGATCATCGAAAGGTACCGTAGAAAGTTTATGCCAAATTAGCTTCGTCCGTTGTCATAAGGACTGAAATTTTGCCTGACCCAATGCGGACCTACTCTACTATCTTTCTGAAGAGCATCGAAGTCTATCATGTGTTCTTCAGGAGCATTGGAAACTGATTAACGACAAAGACAAGCTACTTTCACAGGAACCTTTTTTAGATTCCACGCGAGCCTTCGTCCAAACAGTCCTCCCTTCTTTTTTATATCTTAATGAGCAGCCATTTCTCTTATTTTCGTGTCACTGAATTTTTCCTCGCAAAGAGCTTTTCGTTCCGGTCGCGTAACAGGAAATTTTATACGTTTTTCACAAGCACCGTCCGATCCTCTCGATGATTATCCCTCGCGGTTTCTTTTCCCGCTTTTATTACCGGTGTCCTTGTCAGGGAGCCCTAGGAACCCCGACCAAGTCGCGTGCTCAACGATATTATATCGAGCTAACGAACGTGACTCGAATTCCAGGAAGCCTCAGCCACTCTTTTTTCCAGTCTCTTTCTCTCTTTCTCACTCTCTTTCTCTCTATTTTACTCTCTCCGTTTCTTCCCGTTCTCTGTCTCTTTCGGTGTCTAATGTTTCGACCGATCGTTCGTTTCTCGCCTTTCGTGCAACACGAACTCTCACTCTTTTCTTCGTCTTGCTCCGGCTATGGCCGGTATCTCGGTGTCGCACTTTCTCATTCTTAGTAAGACACGGAATTCCAGGATATGTCCTCCGCGCTACCGAGAGACGGTTTCGCCGTCTCGGGTTCGTGGATAACCCCCCCAGTGTAAAAAGAAGTAAGAGGATATATAGAAGAGGAACCTCGCGGTCGGTGCCACCAAGATCTTAGAGATTGGCACATGTTGCGAAAAACCGCCAGAGCCTTATATCTCTCTGTCTCTTTCTCTCTCTCTCTCTCTCTTTCTACTTTCTCCCCTTCGCCTCTTTTTTTCGGGCCCTTCATTCTCATGCTGTTCGAGCACTAATATTCCATCTACACACATACACACATGGCTTTGTTTCACTCCCTGTACTCTCTTCCTCTCTTTCTCTCTCTTTGCTTCGTCTCTTAGCCGTTTTCGTTTTACCCTCCTTCGCTCTTCGGTGGATGGCGTGCCAAGAATGTTCCCGGTTCCTTTGTTCCTCGCAAAGGCACCCGCGACTCGGTACGTTCTCCAAGCATCGGGAACACACCTTGCGCGTTCCAGTGTTTTTAAATCAGAGACAAAAGGATACTAGCTATCTCTCGTCTGGCTGGTTTGCACTCACAAACTTCTATATACATAAATATCCAATACGTAAACGCCTAAGTCTACAATTCTTACGGTACTCCCATTCTTTTCACAATAATAGTTACCATCGTCGTTCTCCTGATTAAATCGAAGATGCTCAAGCTTCACGGACTTTGTGTCGTCTTTCTATGCTCGTAATTTAACAGAAAAGCTTCCCGATCAAAGTTACGACCGAGTCTTTGTTTGTTGCCAGGACGAGAAGGACCTCTCGGCGGCGGATGCGGAAGGCGTCTGGTCACCGGATATCGAGCAAAGCTTTCAAGAGGCTCTCACCATATACCCACCATGTGGCCGCCGGAAAATCATTCTGTCCGACGAGGGAAAGATGTATGGTAAGTTAATAATCAGTAATAAAGATTAATAAGACAAAAAAAACTATTTTTTTCCTATCAAAATAACAGCAGCTTCGTTAACACTATTCAATCAAAATCTCAAAAAGAGCGAAGGTATCTATCGAAATCTTGGATGATTATTATTAAGCCATCCCATTTTGTCGTCCAGTCCGTTACTACACGAGGATTTATCTGCCCGCGTCCTCCGTTCTTTCCAGGTAACTCCTGGGGATGTAAATCTAAAGCAAAAGTTAGTAAGACGGTAGAAATAAAAGAGATCGAGTCGTTGGGTAAGGGTCTCGGTGGCGGTGGTGGTTGTTATAGTATACACCGCAACTGAAACGTAGTGTTGCAGTCGGAAGGAGGAAAGCGGTGGCCAGGCTGAGCGTCGTTATTGCTTGGTCCTGAGGTCAGTCTACGTGACCGCCTCGATATTGCCTTCCATACCACGAGCGTGTTTACCATCACCACCTTATAACCGCCGCTGCGTGGATGTATCTCCATCTCTCTCACTCGCTCTCTCCATTGCTACCGAAGCAATAACGTTGCTGCGGCGCGCCACGCCTCGGACACACAAGGCTCATGGTCTCTATATACTCGCTACCCCCGTTACCACTGTCTCTCTAAAGGTTCAACCTCCTATCTTGAGAACATCCCTCCAAGATCTTCTCCCGCTCGGAAAACCTACTCCGTTTCGTATAAATGTATTTTCTATATCTGTTTATATTAAAAGTTGGCTCTTCAACTCGCGATCTTCCGATCTCACTCCTTTTCTCGCTCATTGCTTTATTTCAATTTTATTTTTATCCGGTGAAGCTGCGAGAGCTGGACTATCGATTCCGTATTTCACCGTGAAGAGGATTCGACGTCTCACGGAATTCCCAAACTCGTATCCGTCGTCTCTGTTTCCTTTATTTCGTCAGCTTCGATGCCTTCGTAGACAGATAAGACTGTATAGAGAACTACCTTCGCGGGGTTCAAGAAGATGGCTGGGGAGTGGGGAAGGCCTTCGATCTCTCAGCGCGAACTTTAAATGGCAATAAAGCTCCCGGCGGAGCTAATACGTCGATAGAGAAAGCTGGAAAAGAGGGAGCGCGAGTCTCGTCTTCGGGACGTCGAGTCTTTTCGCCTTCGCTCCTTTTCCACTTGTCTTTCTTCTTGTAAATCGCCCTATATATGTATATAGAATAAAATAGCTGGCTCTCTATCTCTCTGTCGGCGGAAACAAAGGATAACGAGGCGAAAGAGGATCGTTTAACGCTATTGCCCATTGATGCTAATACCAGGGAAAACTTATTTCGTAGACCCTTCCACTTTTTCTCCTCCGCAGTTCGTGTTAAATATAAGACTTTTCGATCCGTCTCTTTGGTCCCTTTTTTCTATAATCTTCGAAAATTCAATCTTGACGATTTTTCCTAAAAACATAACAATGGATTTAACAATAAATTCACTTTATGTGTTTCACTGGAGTCTTTGTCTACTCGGGGCTCACCAATACCCTCGATCGATTGTCTTGAATTGTGAGGCACACAATAACGTTTTTTATCTCAACAACGTCGTTCGAGCTCACTGATTTTCCCACAAAATTTCGGTCCAGCTTCCTCTTCACGACGAACAACTCGATAAACTATCTTACTGCAATGCTAATGAAGCATAAAAATGGATATAAAGATTTGTGTACGTATATACATATATATGGCCTCGTGCTACCGACCGTGACGACTCTCTATAACCGATAAGCATTTAAGCTCCTGTCTGCGAAAAGAGGGAGAAAGTGAGAACGAAGAAACTCCTTTTCTTGGCCCATTGGCGTAGATGTTATAGCTGCTTGTACACCTGCTCCAGTATATACACATCCCTATTCTTCTCATCCATTTATATATCTGTTTTTTGTTCTCATGGATCGTTGGTGCTTTTTGTTTTCATTGGGATGTTGCGGAACGAGAATTCTCGAGGCTCTTTCATTCTCCTTCCTCTTTCTGTATTTTTCTCTTGAGCTTCTCCGCGCGAAAATCTCCAACCAGAAATAACTGATCGTATCTTCTCCGAACTCTCGCTCTGGCTTACTCAAGATACGGTTCTCTTCAAGTCGTTTCACGATTGCACTTGAACGAGCTCCAATAACGAAAAATAGTTTGCCGTTTCACCTACACAAACACATTACACACTCGAAATCGAGTTAAAGCTTAAAAGATAGAAAGAAAGAGCGAGAGAGAGTGAGAGCGATAAATCAGAGACGGCTGAGATCTCAACGTGAGGGCATCGTGAATAAAATGAAGTGTGAATGTCCGGCGAATGAGTGGAGAAAATCGAGCGTTCGAACAACCAGAATCTTAAGTGAAAACACTAACGCGAATGAACGAAAACAGAACTGCGAGCTTAATTTGATTGAAAATCATTTTACAAAGTGTTTCGTCGTCAGTTACATTGAATCAAATGAATTTTTAAACTGAGGATAAATTCGAGTTTTCCGTAGACAAAGAGAAATTTGGCTTATCGCTACTTGTACGCGAGTTCAAAGGAAAAAAATAATGAAAAAAGGTAGACAAGTTAAAGTGTGGGAGAAAAGAGCAAGTCAGAGAGCAACGCGTCGTGGCATTTATCCGATCGCGGTAACACGTTGAGCTCCCTGCTGTTGTTATTTTCTCGGTTACGACCCGTTCGTGCTGCTACATTCTCGAGGTCCTCTGTCCCCCGAGCGCTGCACTCCGTCTTTCTCTGTCTCTCTAACTCGCTGTCGTTCTCCATCTTCCTCTCCTTCTTTTTCTTCTTCTTCTTCTTCACGACAATCACGAGTAAACCGAAAAGAGCGTGTCTTTGCATCCTGGTTTATAGGTCATTCGGCAGAAGAAACGGACACGTAAGAACAAGCGCAATGCAACACAGGAGCTACGAAAACTCGGTGTAAAAATGTGTCTTTCGCAGTACCGAACGTACATGCTTGAATAATCGTTTGGTGACGCACTTAACAGTCGCATCAAAGGAACTCCTCATTCAGGCCTTTTTCTTTTTACATCCAATGAGAAGTCGAAATATCTCGGTCGTATCCACGATTTATTAGCCGGATGTGTAAACGATTTTTCACCCTCGATCGACGTACAATCCTGTGAATTTGTAATCCTACAATGGACGATTTTCCATTCTAAGGGAATATACCAAGTTTCTGAAAAAGAGGATCATCGAAAAAAGCTTTGAAAGTGCTTGAAAAGTCTTAGTGATTTTTCACATTTTTCCATAAACTCAGGTTTATTATGAAACTTTCACTATTAATAATAAACAGCGGCACTATTTCAACTCGCCCTAATGTCGAAAAATGTCAAATTGTCCGTTACATAGAACGATGTACTTCAATAGATTCGTTCGTATTTCTTTTTTTTCTTGTTCTATGACGATTTCTTTCGAATAGAGAAGCGGACAATTTCTCGAAGGTCGAAATGTCTGTTTGAGTTATAAATGTCGTCTATAGCAACCAACAGAATAAGGATGCGCTTGTATATTGTGGGAGAAAAGAGTAAGAGAGAGATAGAAATCGAGAAGAGAAATTCAATATTTGCATGTCCGGTTGGTGGTGTGGAAAGGGGTTGAGAGGGGTAAGAGTCGCAGGGTTGTCAAGCCGCAGTGAGGCTCTCCCTCTTTCGCTCTCATTCCCTCCGTCTCTCTTTCTCTTCCTCCGTGTATAGTCAATGCAATCTTCCGGGCGACAGGGTCGTATCCTGGGGCCGTTGCTGGCGCTGGTTCGAGGGTCAGGAGATGTTAGTGGCAAGGGGAAACAGGAAGGAAGAAGTATGTGTAGGTGGTGGTCGGCTCGGTGTGTCCGTGAACAGAGTCCGATGAGAACACGGCAGTGTCCAGTTATTGACCGACGGAAAGAGACTCTGCGATGCCCGGCGTCTCAACGCTCTTTCGACTCTCCCTCTTTTCCCTTTCTCGCTCTCTTTTTTTTTTATCTTCGTCGTGTGTCGTTTCGGATGAAAGCGGGTCGCTTCAAAGTAGCACAGTGAGACGCTTGAGCGTTTCTACGGGATGCTAGTCCACTCTTTCGACACTGAGCACCAAAAATTCTCAAATTAAGATAATAGTCAATTATTTTGTTAATTTAAAGAAAAATCCTTGAAAAGAAAACTCGTTGATAAATATAATCAAGATTTCAATAATAAATAATGAAATATTTGTACGGATTTTATTCACTTTATTATATTTCTAACTTACCATACATTGTTCTTAATAATTCGATAAATCGTAACCCACATTATCGTCTCAATAACGAGTTTTACTACACACAATGTTTCCGCTTTGACACCACCCAGAAATACATATCCGGTCTGTATACACCGATACAGTTACATGTGTGAATCAGCTGGAGCAGCACAGACGTGCTATTTCGAAACTCCGATATATCGCGCATTTATTGTAGAGAAAAGCCAGTCGTACATAATACATCATACCTATTTACCTTACGTTGTGATGTTAAAACGAGCATTTACAAGGAAAGCACTACCTTATCTCGTACAAACGACACAAATACGCGGATAAACTCGAAACGTGTGCCAGTTTAGCCTGGGAGCTCCAAGGAGCTGTGCACATGCGAATTCTACATAAATATCTATGTGAATATATACACACGTGTGTATTTATCATACTCCGGATATCAAGCTCGGTATACTGTGCTTTAGACCGCAATAGTTGTGACGGAGCTGAACAGGGGATACGAACTCTGTGTCGAGACACTCGGTCATATAATAATCTCGTGTCCGTGCATTGTCCGTCTTTCAGCTTGACTTAAGGTCCTTTGACGTCTCACAGAGTTTAATTAAATTCGAACGTACAACGCGTGTTGCTCGCAGTAAGAAAACAAGAGTCACTTTTATGACATTTGAAATATATTTAAAGACTGCCCCCACAATTATGATAGAAACAAAGTCATCGTTATAGTTTCATATTCTTCCTAGAATAAGCGAATATGGACACGGGACATCGACACCAGATAACCTAACCGTTGGACGTTGAACATTTCAAACCGTTATTCTTATTTGCGTTCTTAGTCCGCATAACATAACTTCGTGTTTTTGACTTTGTTGTGTTTATTGCAGTGAAAGTTAAATGTACATTGTTCTGTAAGAACATGATCGATGCGATAAAGATACAATGAAGAAACAACTGTTCACACACCTTAATACTCTTCAGAATTCAAATGAATAAACTCTGACTCGTAAAAATGCTCTATATTTTCGTTGATATTTATATAAAGTAAAAAAATGTATATTTGTAGTTGTTTTAATTCTCGTGGGACCATTTTCATCGTGCGAGCGTCTCCCGTGAAGCCGTTACCGCAATTTTTCTTAGCTGTACATTAGTTTTAATAGGCTTTGCGGTACTCACGCATCAAAACTACCCCGCAATAGGAAGTTTAACGAAAGTCACAGGCGGAATAGAGCACATGCGGCGCTCCAGAAAGCGTTTACCACGATCTCGAGGTGTGTTGTTGCGTTCTCTAGTTCTCGTATTCTCTCTTTCTCTCTGTCATCTCGACTATGCACTACGTACTCGCGAGATCGTTCGAGGGTTTATGGTACGCATAATCCCGTTTATCGTTCTCGTAAATTGGCGAATACAGTGCCGCGAGGCGCGCTCACGCGCTTACATCGCTCGCGCGAGGGCTTAATCCCTTTTCGTTTTACGACGCGTTTTACGGTGCAACGAGCTTGCGGCTGCGGAGCCACTCTCGCCTGCCAATCCAAACGGCGGAATACTTTGTCCCGTGTGCTCAACGTCACGATGTGGCTCTTGAGGCCACACCATATTGTGGATTTTCGAAACGTGGATATCGCCGAACCGATATATTAGTCCCGTTCGAGCTTTTTTCGTCTTTTTTAACGGCTCATTTCCTACGGTGAGAAAAAAAATGCCCATTTTATAGGAACGATCAAAATTACGAGAGCGAAAGACTCGATGTACACAATTAGAAATGCAATAATGACACTCATATTCCACGGATGTAACTAATCATTTTAAATGTATTATTGTGTGATGGGCGAATTTGAAAAGTAAAAAAAAAAACGATGCGCAAACACGACAAATCGAAACAAATATGAGCATCCTTGGTCGTTCATTTTATAGATGTTACGTTTAAGGGAATGGAAGGCAGATAAAAAGCACTCCTGTAAAGCTCAAGGATGTAAAACTCGACGGACCCTATGCCCTATGACGTATAAAATTGCACAAACCATATCTTTGTCTCGTATAAGAACGTCAGCTTGGCGAAGAGAGAATATTAAGAATAAGAACGATGAGAGAATAAAAAAAATAACATCGGAGTGGAAAAGTTCATGTTCACCAAGCGATGAAGCAGAAGACAGCTATCGTCGAGGATGGTGAAGGAAACGTAAGGTTGAGGTGAGACAGAAAGCGTAGAGTTTTTCAGAGGGATGAAATAAGAGAGATGGAGCAGGGTCACGGAGACAAGAGCGGAGAACGATGAAGACAGAAATAAAAAGATGTAGGCGGATCGTATAGAGGACATGAGAACCGAGTGAGAAGGAGCGAAAACTGAGTAAGAGGAAATATATATCGTCTATTATAAGTGTGTGTATGTGTATATATATATATTGCTTGACTCGGCTGGAACACCAACCCTCGATGCCGACAAACTCCCAACCCCATCGTGCACAGAGGGTGGCGAAACTATGCGAAGAATGTGCAATTAGTGAACAGAACGGTAGAGAGTGGCGAGGAAGAGCGAGGCAGAGAGGGACGGAAAGATGGGAAAAGATAGAGATGAAATGAGTGGGTCGGGGGATGAGCCAGTTCGGTCGTCGACGCTCGTGAGCAAACTCTCTCCGCATCGTTCAGCGCTGCGTGGTGAGAGGTGAAGAAGGACGAAGTGGTGCGGCGTAGAATCGCGATGAGGGTGGTTGCTAGAGACGAAGAAGGAATACAGGGAGAGGGATGGGGGGATTTGCTCGAACCGAGGACGAAGCGAAGGGTGCGCTCCTCCTTTTTCCTCGACTTCTCTTCTCCCTGTTTCTGGCTTCGTCTTCTCTATATATGTATTTGATGCTTTTCTAGAATATATCCTCCTTTTACCCATAACGGCTCTCGGCTCTGTGTAGCAGAGCTTTCTCGCTCTCTTGGGCAAAGAAAATGAAAAGAAAGGAAGATGAATGGAAGAGGGTATGCGGCGCCGTGTGGTCCTTGCTGTCCTCTGTCTCTCTGTCACCCATCTAGTCCTTTTTATCCCTTCCTTGTTCTTCACGATGATAGAAACCCCAGACCCAAGGGTTGTTTCACCACTGGAGAGAAAGTGAGACGATGGAGGGTTGGCCAGGAAATAAGAGGCCTGAATTTTTCTAGCCCGGGTCACGGTGTCACAGGATCCGCGTATGTATGTATCGTTGAAAAATACACTAGTGTCTCTGCGGTCCCCGGCAGTAAGTCGAGAGAGCGAAAGAAAGAGGGTCTACAAACTCTTTTCATTTTTTTTCTCTGCATCACCCCCAGCCTCCTTCACTCGTTTTATCAGAAACTCCCTCGCCTTGTTCAACGACGACTTCTGCCTTTTTTTCTATCGTCTTGTCCAAGCAGCTTACACTAAGGAGAGTTTATTCGTGAATAAAATGTATAAACCTTATCGGTAGATTTCATTTTCTCCCTCATATCAGTTTGAAACTCATGAAGAAGGGAGCTACTACGTTATTCATCAAAAGGTTTTCCATTAGTGTTTTCGGCGATCGATTGGGGATGCTTCTCTATCCCCGCTCATCTAGTTCCAGCCGAAGGGTTTACTAGTTTCGTACCTGTGGCTAAAACTACGTATGTATATAGTTGGTCGTAGACTCGCAGGTTTGCAACAACGATCCGGCGACTACTTGGCTTAGTGGCGCTTATATACTCTTGAGGATAACACCCGAAAGGTATGAGAGGATTCTGTGGAGACTGTTCATCTTACCCTCTCTCTCTCTCTCTCTCTCTCTTTCTCTCTCTCTCTCTCACTCACTCTCTCTTTCCTTCTCCCTCTCCCTTTCCCTCTTTCCTCCTCCTCCCCCCTCCCTTCTCCTGGCCTTACCGGTCTTCACCATTC
>JABSMR010092314.1:0-12661 GCA_018902295.1 Dusona sp. PSUC_FEM 10030013 | reverse complement strand
TATTTGCGCGCAAATAAGAAAAAAAAACGGAACAAGAGCCGATGCGCTTACCTTATTCATTTTTAGTCACCTTCGGTATTTGGCCTTTCGGCCTTACGGATTCCAGAACAAACCAAGGTGTACGAAACGACTGATAAAAAACTTATCCGATCACATACATATATGTATATATGTGTTGTACGACGAGTGCGGCGTTTTCGCGGCGATATGACACTTATTTAGCATGGAAAACGAGATAGCCGTTAACTCGTTATTTCAAATAAAGTCGTTGACTTTTTTTTAATCAATTGAATTCTTCACTCGTTAGAACGTGTAGCGTCGAGCGGTATTCTAATACGACGGCAATGCGCATCAGACGTTGCCGCAATATTTCGTCGTCTATCGATTTTCCTCGTACTGAAATCGTCGTCGTGGTGTCCGTTGCGTCTATTTGCCCAGCGGAGAATAATGCTCGACGTCCGGATTCCAGATAACCCGGCGTTCGGTTCAACGGTGCAAAGTATATGCGGACAAGCCGACGGGCGGGATACAGTGTAGCGCGATATAAAAACGCACGCGGAGAGAAAAGAGAACAAACGTATAACGCCTCGCTTGGCTCCACTTGGTTGACGACGCCGCCGAATTGTCGAAACGCCGAATCGAGAGGAAAAAAAAGAGCAGGCAGGACGCGAGAATGGATAGAAGTAGGGGCAGGAGACGGCCGGGTTCATAAAGTCATGAAAAATAAAACGACATTACGACCGGAAATGGCGTTGTCGTAGTAGGAGGCGAAGTGGCGGCATCGGCGACGACGTGTTCTTGAATTTTCTATTTCGTTGCTCTACGGGAAGCTTGAGAAAACTGTCGTTGGATGACACTTCACGTAAATTCCTCTTGGTAAAAAGCTCCATTGGTCACGGAGACAAAATTTATTTATTTTCGAGGGGTTGAAAAACTAAGTGGTTGCCCAAAATGATGACCATTGAATAGTTAGCAAACAATATTAATATTGTTTTTGAACTGTGGTTAAACCGCGTCGGAGAAAATGGCCATTAAGGTGATCTATCAGTTGCATGAGTGGGGGGTCGGTAACGAAAAAGTAGATCCACGTTGTTCTCGGAAACGCTTGACATTTAGAGAAAACGGAAAGTTACACGTTATTCTCGGATAAAAAGAGAACAACGTGTAACTCTTCATTTTTTCGAAATATCTACTATTCCGTTACCGACCCCCACTCATGCAACTGATAGATTACCTTAAGAAATTATTTTGAAGACTTAGGAAATAATTATTCATTTCCATATGATACCGCAAGTTTGGGAAAAAAGCATTAAAAAACCCAAAAAATACCATTTTTTTGGACTTGAACATGTCGTGCGCATTTTGTATCAATTTATAATTATAATTAAATGCTTAATAAGCATAGCAATAATTGTTCAATTCATATTTAATATGAGAAATACCTTCAGCTCGATAAGCCTAACGCTGGAAAGTTTGTTTCGGTGAATTTGGTGCAAATATACGCACTTTATTAATTACATTACTTTGTAATGTTCAAATAACGCTCTTGGAATATATCATTTTGAAAAATTTCTATTGGCGCATGTGCGGCACATTGGACCGTGTAAAAAAATCCATGCACAAAAAGAATCAGCCACAATATTTTTCAGAGAAGCATAAAATCAAACGACACATCAATTGGATAAATATTTTAATAATATTAAAATGTGTGTTTATTTACACAACGAGAATCGCGGTTCAACAACGCGTCAATTAGTATAGAGAGTATATATAATACATATACAATATTAACGATAATAGCAGTCGTTGATTCGTGGCCATTACGATTTTTGATATGCCCTCATGATGATTATAATTAATCAGTTTATCAGATAGCGCGACTCTTTTTATCATCACCCGATATATATAACGTCTCCGTTTTAAACAAAAGTAATACGTGAGCGGTGTTGGATGCTGCTGACATCTGCAAAACAGCTGACCGATGACACCCCCAAGCATGATGGCCGCTACCAGGAGTGTGCCAGCGGTGCTGGCTTCAAATTAGGAGGAGGAGGAGGAGGAGGACGAGGAGGAGGCGGCGGAGGAGGAGGAGGAGGAGCCTGGCCTGTTTTGTCCTGGAGTAGTAGCACTACCGAGAAAAATAAAATCATATATACAAGTGTTTAATAAATATTTATAACGAATATACGGTTGTTTAAAGAGGTTTACAAGTCAAATCGTGGGATCCCTCGCGTCCCATATTACAGAGAAAAAATAACAAATGTGTTAGTTTTTTTCAGTGTGTAACCCCGCGTTGTATACCGACGAGTTTCAAGTATAATACAATGATAATAATAATATTATAGTACGAATGTGTTTTCAGAAATAAAGGAATAAAGAATCGCGAGAGTGTAGAAGCGAATAATTGTTAGCGTACAACCAGCGGCGGCGGTAGCCGCAGCAGGAGATTCTGCTCGTTATTAACGAATACGGGGAAATAGTTATTTATTCGAAAGACAGATGCGAGTGCATGGTATTGTGCCTTTTTCTCGGCTCTCGCGCGAGCCTCCGTCATATCGTCGATGTGTTTGTTATTGGAAATATAATTCGTAATAATTAGCATACGGAGATGAAAGAATAATGATGCCGATAAAGGATAATCAGGATGTGGCGTGCTTCCTGGTGACGAAGCATTCGTGGAAAGGAAAGTAAGGCTCGTCGAGAGGAGTTTTAATCTTGGATGCGTAGATGTCTCGTAGCCACCCCTTTGCTATATCTAATTGTTTATATTTTTTTGTATTGCCAGGTACAAGAGAATATTTTCCATTGGGTCAATGGGAATAACTACTTACAACCCTGGCAACCTCGAAGTTACCAACAGGTGGGAGTACGCCGATTTTATCAGCGTGCAACCGACTAACCGCAACCAAATGGCTCCTCATGAATTTAGTATAACAATGAGAAAGGACCGAAAGGTTGATACAATGAAATTCAGCTCGGAGCACAGATCTCATCTATTGACAGAGGCTCTCAGATTTCGCAATCAATTTGCAGAGAAACCAAAAGAAATAGCCGTAAGAAATGGCAATTATTTTTTTTGTGCTAATTAACTGTATAAGGAAAAAAGCTACGCGCTTAGAAAGGTGGCAGGGGAAGAGGGTGCATCAATCCAATCGATAATATTTGTTAACGAATTAAATAAATTGCAGAGGTATCAAGCTTACAAGCATCATTGGTCGGACACGCGTCTACCGGTTGTTCTGGAAGTGACGCCTTACAGTCTGGACCAACTGGATCCTGCGACTAATTTACCTCTCGCGAGTTATTATTACAAGGACTTTGAGGGGCTACTAACGATGAAGGACTACGCGGATGGCTTCGTTATAGTGTGCGGTGGTTTTGGTCGTTTGCATCTTTTCGCGTCTCATCACATCGACGAGATAAAGAGAAAAGTGGTCGAGTCGGCAATGGCGAATCTCGGTATCGCGATAAAAATACCAAAAGATCCAATAAAGCTCGAAGAATTCGTGTGTCAACGATTGGGCAAATACAGCGGTGACGAGCACATAACTAGCGTCTCGGAATTTACCGTACAGAAAAATTCCTCCCGTCATTCGGAGCCCCAGAGACGTACACTCTGCCTGTCGGACACGTGTTTGCTCGAGAGAGATCCCCAAACTTACAACATATGTACGCTGAGACCGCT
The DNA here is from genome assembly GCA_018902295.1 of Dusona sp. PSUC_FEM 10030013. Taxonomy (NCBI): domain Eukaryota; kingdom Metazoa; phylum Arthropoda; class Insecta; order Hymenoptera; family Ichneumonidae; genus Dusona; species Dusona sp. PSUC_FEM 10030013. The sequence continues at coordinate 8,976 of JABSMR010092314.1, read as the reverse complement.
ATCCGACGTATTTGCACTGGTCCGCGACTACGGAAATCCACAATTGTTTACGATTCAGTACTTGAACGGTCAGATGCGAAGTTACATGACGACCGACCGTGATTCCCTCCTGGCTTCTGTTCTCGATGGTGTAAGAGCTTCCGGCAATCGAGACGTACACGTTACTATGAGCCCGATCGCTCGTGGCAAGAGACTCGGCCCTCTCGATTTGCCCGTTGACGAGGAGGTCGAAACTTGTCATCTTAAGTTTATCCAACAAACACCGGGTACTCGAACCTTTGCCGAAATGCTCGAAAGATTCAATGCCAACGTTCCTTACAGCGGACTTCATTACTCTCTCACGCAAGACGTAAGATCCGATTCGAATCTCTGCCTGAGCTGCCCTCACCCCCCTCAAAACCTCCAATGTCCAATCGATTTTGTTTCGAGCCTGGCTCTTTTCTTCTCTCTCTCTCTCTCTTTGCATCATAATTGCAATCGTGGACAAAGTTCCAGTCGTTTGCTCTCGTGATCTTTCTCGTGGCTTTCCCTTTCGGTTTTCGTATTGAAAGAAATTCGTTTTGTTTTGTTTATAAATGAGCGAGAGGGAAAACTGAGCATGGGATACGTCACTCGTGGGCGCTCGTAGATTCGGACTAGCTCTGTTCGAGTATTAAGTGCCACGTGTGGTTTTCTGTCCAGGCTTTGAAATCGGTCGATTGGACTGTCCCGAGGTTACAGCTTGGGGTGCACAAGATGATGAATGACTACTTACAGGGACTGTTCACCGAAAACAAGGAAAAGATCATCGTGGCTGCTCTGAATGCGCTGGTGAGCCGGGAACTCGAGAGCAACGTCGAAGTGGAGGCGCAGTTTCATGCTATCCGACGACTGGTCGCTAGTAAAGTTGGCTTTATGGCGTTTACGAGCCTTCCGGGTTTTCGGGAGGCGATCGGTAACAAAGTGGTCAAGGCTCTCAAGCGGCAGGACTGCGGGGTCACCCAAGCCGCCATCGATTGTATTTGCGCTCTCATGCAGCCGATGCAAATTGACGATTGTGATTTGCGCCAGGAACAAATGAACAAGAGTAGCCTTCTCAGCAGTAACAAATTTTTGGAAAGTCTTCTCGAGATGTGGATCAGCCATGTGGTACGGTAATTCTTGGATCACGATCCATCTACGCACTCCTCCTCGTACCTCGTCGATCGTATGTTTAATACTATCAGTTCGTTACGATTATTCGCAGTTTTTATTCGCGGCGCGTCTATTCGAAATATCAAGACTTTTTTTTTTTTTTATTGAGACTGCTTCACGAATAAAATAGAAATATAAAGAAATATGGAAATTGCAGAATCATGGTACGGGGGCTCTCGTTGTCTCGGCGATGCTCGATCTCCTAACATTCGCGCTATGCGTACCGTATAGCGAAACAACGGACGGAAAGCACTTTGACAATTTGCTGGAAATGGTTGCATCCCGAGGTCGATCGTTGTTCAAACTTTTTCAACACCCATCCCTTGCGATAGTCAAGGGTGCTGGCTTGATAATGAGGGCGATTATCGAGGAGGGGGCGCCGGAAGTCGCGGCGAAAATGCAAGAGCTCGCTCTCGCTGAGGGAGCTCTTCCCCGACACTTGTTAAACAGCCTCTTTACCGTTGGTAGCGACGGTCGTATGCTTACTCACAGGCAGCTCTGCAGACATCTCGTTGGTTTGTGGGTCACGGGACATCCAACTGCCATGGGTTTACTCAAAAGGATCGTGGTACGTTGTGTTTTTTCTTTCCTTTTATAATCCACATTTGTCGTAGAGATCGAGTGTCTTTGTAGATTTAAAAATTCTGCTTATTGTTAACAGCCGTGTGGGCTTCTCAATTATTTGAGCTCCGAGGACAAAGTTCCAGATTCATTCCTGGAGGAGGAGCGCTTGAACAATCGTGACAATTTGAAAATGGCCATAGCTCACGCGTCAAAAAATAAAAAAGGTCCTCAATGGATCGCGATAGAACGACAAATGAGAGTAATGGAGAAACATTTGGAAAATGCGTTGCAGCATTGGGGCGCTCGTATTGGTTTCGAGCGACGAGAAAAGGTCAAAGAACGGCCGGTCGTGCTCCGAAAACGTCGTGAGAGAATCAAGTCGGAAGCGAATTGGAAATTATTTTATTACAAATTCAATCAGGATCACACGATGCCCAATCTCATATGGAACCATAAAACAAGAGAGGAATTACGGACCGCTCTTGAGAACGAGATACGAGCATTTACGTCTGACAAAGATTTGGCCGGTGGTACATTGATCGCTTGGAATCATCGAGAATTCGAGGTTCAGTACCACTGTCTCTCGGACGAAGTCAAAATTGGTGATTATTACCTGAGACTTTTACTGGAAAAAGACTGTCCCGACAGTCCGATAAGGAAATCGTGAGTTGTTTTTCTTTCGTACATTTTTTTGAATTCTTTTTTTTTTCTTATTCCGCCTTCTGCCATGTACGCCGATGATTTTGATGAAAAAAAATGTTTGTCCGATTGTCTATGTTCCACAGGTACGAGTTTTTCAATGACCTTTACCATCGATTTCTCCTAACGACGAAAGTAGAAATGAAGTGCCTCTGTTTGCAAGCAATGACGATAGTTTACGGAAGATACTATGAGGATATCGGTCCGTTCTCCGACACGAAATACATTGTCGGTATGTTGGATCGTTGTACCGACAGAACCGAGCGTGATCGCCTCGTAATGTTTATCAACAAGTTAATACTCCATCGAAGAAACGTAAAAGATATAATGGATCAAAACGGGGTTCGCGCTCTGGTGGATCTATTGACCCTCGCTCATTTGCACACGTCACGGGCGGTTGTACCGACCCAAACAAACGTTATCGAGGCGGGGCCGGAGCAAGAGAGAGCCATGGAAAAAGAATGGTACTACAACGAGGGGGACAAGAGAAAAGGTCCGATAAGCTTAATCGAATTAAAGGACCTCTACGCCGCAAACAAATTAACGTACAAAACTAAAGTTTGGGCTCAGGGTTTGGACGGCTGGAGGATAATATCTCAAGTCCCTCAGCTCAAATGGACCCTCGTGGCAAAGGGAAGCCCCGTTATAAACGAGAGCGAATTGGCCACCCTCGTTCTAAATATATTAATAACGATGTGCGAGTATTATCCAAGCCGAGACGCGGACAACGCGGTAATCAGACCGTTGCCTCGGGTCAAGAGGCTCTTGTCCGAACTCCAGTGCCTCCAGCATGTTGTACAGCTTCTTCTTACCTTCGATCCGGTTCTCGTCGAACGCGTCGCGACACTACTCTGCGAGGTCATGCGGGACAATCCCGATCTTTCCAAGATTTATCTGACTGGTGTTTTTTACTTTATACTCATGTACACGGGATCGAATGTTTTGCCGATTGCGACTTTTCTCCAATTGACACACGCGAAACAGGCCTTCCGAGGAGACGACGCGGTCAGTCTAAAAACGATTCTTCCGATGTCCTTCTTTCTCCTTCCCTCTCATGCAAAATTCAAACACTTTTCCTCTTTCCGTCGGTCTCTCATATTTTCATTCTTATTTAATTTTTTAAAACGTTATCCTCTAACAGAACTCGCCCTCCGACATAATGCAAAGAAGCATTCTCGGACAATTGTTGCCGGACGCCATGGTCAGCTATCTCGAGAATCACGGTGCCGACAAGTTCGCCCAAATATTTCTCGGGGATTACGATACGCCCGAAGCAATATGGAATTCGGAAATGCGCCGGATGCTGATTGAAAAAGTCGCCGCGCATATCGCCGATTTTTCACCTCGATTGCGCAGTCATACCATGGCACGATATCAATATATCGCTATTCCCGCCATTCGTTATCCTCAATTGGAGAAGGAATTGTTTTGTCAAATATTCTATCTTCGGCATCTGTGTGATATCGTCAAATTTCCAATGTGGCCAATACCGAACCCAGTCAGTCGTCTTTTATTATCTTGTATCTTTGTTTTTATTGCTAGCCCCAGAACGAGCCGGGCTTCCTAATTCGGTTTTTTATTGTCCTTTCTTTTTCCCCAGATTCATCTGCTGAAAGACGTTCTGGACGCTTGGAGAAAAGAGGTAGAGAAGAAGCCACCGATTATGACGGTGGATGACGCGTACAGGGTGCTTGGATTGGCCAATGGCAAACAACACAACGAGGCTAACGTACGAAAATCCTATTACAAATTGGCGCAGATGTATCACCCGGACAAAAATCCTCAGGGAAGGGTAAGTCCAACATTTTCAATAATATCGAAAGCCCGATACAAGCAACGACGACGACGAAAAATGTATGAAAGAAAAGAAAAAAAATAAGAAAAAGAGTTTTTCATATGTGGAAATTTTCAGGACAAATTCGAGGCGGTTAATCAGGCCTATGAATTTTTGTGCAGTCGTAGCTGCTGGACAACCGACGGTCCTAATCCCGATAATATAGTTCTCATTCTTCGAACGCAGAGCATTTTATTCGAGCGTTACAGCGAGGAGCTCAGGCCCTACAAATACGCCGGTTATCCGCAATTAATTAAAACGATCAAGCTCGAAACCGAGGACGATCAGTTGTTTTCAAAATCGGCACCGTTGCTCGCCGCGGCAAGTGAACTGGCTTATCACACGGTACACTGTTCCGCTCTTAATGCCGAGGAATTGAGGCGAGAAGGTGGCCTCGATGTTTTGCTTGAAGCTTACACCAGGTGCGTTTCCGTATTGAACAAATCGAGCAAGCAGAGCGACGTCGCCGTTCAAGTTTGCACACATATTACGCGCTGCTTCTCCGTCGCCGGTACCTTCAAAGGGTGTCGAGAAAAGATGGTGGAACTTGGACAACTCATCAAGGATCTTTGCAGAATATTGCATTTCAAGGTATTTTCTTGCCAAATGAAAAAATGAAAAAATTAAAAATTTACCCAATTTCTTGTCTTTGTTTTTGGCGCTTTTTTATCTATCGTTTTAATTGCAGCATTTAACAAAGTTATGCTCAGTCGCAACCGAATGCATATCGTCACTTGCCTCTGACAGTATACTGCAGATGCAGTTGATACAAGCTGGTGCATTGTGGCATTTGCTTCTCTTTATGTTCAACTACGATTATACTCTCGAGGAAGGTGGAGTCGAGCGAAATCAGGAAGAGAATCGTCAAGAAGTTGCCAATAATTTGGCGAAATTAGCAATACGGGCTTGTGCAAGATTGGGCGGTTACATGAGCGGCGAGAACGAGACACCCCGTAATCCGGTGACCATTGCGGCTCTCGAGAATCTCCTGACACCTTATCTCGCGAGACAACTTTCGAAGGACAAACCCGAGGAAATATTGAAAACGCTCAACTCAAATTGTTCGAATCCGTATTTGATATGGGACAATGCAACGAGAGCCGAGCTCATTGAGTATTTGGAAAATATGCGAGAAGAGAGGATCGACGGTGATGGTGGAAATTTGGAGCAGGATTTTAGTGACTTTGCTTACAGCGCTCACAGCGGGGAACTCGTTATTGGCGAAATATTTGTGAAAATATATAACCAGCAACCGACTTTTCCCATCGAGGTTAATAGACGTTATTTACCAATAAACAATATCGAAATGCTGTATAAATGGCTGTAAAAATTATTGAAAAATGATGGAATTATTTTTTTAGAATCCCAAAGGATTTACGATCGATCTGCTCGACTTTCTTTCAAAATCCTCGGATTATCTCGCCTCCCTCGGAACTATGACGCTCACAAAGAAAGATCAGGAAAAACTTGGATGCATCGTAATGTCACTGGAGGCACTGAGAAATGTCATAAAAAATAATCCTGGCGTTGAGATGCAGTGTATAGGACACTTTGGACTTTTGTTTGGCCTCCTGAGTTGTTACAATTTCAAGGCTATACAGAAAGGTGCATTGGAAGTTATTAACAACGTGACGAGAAACAACGAATGCGTCAACGATATCGCGGCCAACGAAGTTATCGTTCATCTTCTTCTGGCCCTCAACTCTCTCAAAGAGTGTCAGCTCGTTATTTTGGAAACTCTCTATGCCCTCATGAGTACAACGAAAATAGTTAAAGATGCTCTTGGAAAAGGTAAACGACTCGATTGGCTGTGAAAACTTGGGAAATACGCGAAAGGTTTGACGATAGAAAGAAAAAACTCTAATATGAGACCGAACACTTGTTTGTTTTTTCGCCAGGTGCTGTTATATACGTGCTCGATTTATTTTGCAATTCGAGCAACATTCAAGTGAGGGAATGCGCCGCAGAGTTGTTGGCAAAAATGTCCTCGGACAAATTGGCTGGACCAAAAGTCAAATTGGATTTGTCGAAATTTCTTCCGAGATTGTTCAGCGAGGCGATTCGCGACGCGCCGAAACAGTGCGTCCACATGTTCGAGACCAAGCATGAAAATCCAGAATTAATATGGGACGAGGACGCGAAGGCGAGAGTCTCGAGGATGGTTTCTGAATTAAAGGACGAGTCAGTGCCGCCCTCATTTTTTTTCTTTTACCACAACAAATCTTTTCTTTTTCTCTACCATTCAATCAAAATAACATAAAAAAATACCGTTGTTATTTAAGGAATTACAACGTTCAACGGCGTAATCCAAACGCTATTGTGAAATTGCCGGATACACAGAAAAATATTGATCTCGCTACGAATGAGCCGGTCGTCGGTGGCGTTTATCTCAGATTGTTTATCGCCAGTCCAGCATGGACTCTTAGAAAGCCAAAAGAATTTCTGAGCGAGCTCATGGATACCATTCTCTTATTCATGTCCAGAGAAAATATCGACGTAAGACAAAAATACAGCTCTGTCTCAAAATAATTTATCAATTTTTCATCGAAAGCCTCGATCCATGTCTCTCCGTGTTAAAATGAATTAAATTTACTGCATCCTACGGATAACACGTTTGTAATATCAATTTCAGCCAGATATGTTGGAATTGACGACGCAAGCTTTGGTGTGTTTGCTCCAAGCACAACCAGCTCTGGCGGATCAAGTTCCATCCCTTGGTCACATACCGAGATTGTGCCGACAAATGTCAGTTCGAAATAGTCAAGGCAGCGTATACAAATCTGCGATACTTGTACTCCACCAATTAGCCACGAGCGAGGTCAGCCTATTATTCTAATCCATTATTTTCTCTCCCATATTTATATATCTTTTATAATATACGTACTTTGTGCAAAATTGCAATTAATTCGTCATTGCAGATTTGCATATCCTCCATCTGTCAAACCGATTGCATAAGTCCGTTAAAGCTCGCGATGCAATCTAGAAGAGACATGATCGCCGTAGCCTGTGAAACCTTGAATCGACTATTTTCGACGAACGAAGATCGTCTGATTAAACAGGTAAAGAATTACCCACTCGTCCTTTAAAGTGCAATGAAAAAAATCTTGAAAAGCGTTTGATAAATAAAAGATGTCCTGTGTGTTGTTAAAAAGGCACTCGAGGCAGAGATGGTACCGTATCTGCTCAACATACTCGAGGGTAGATTGGATTCGATCGATAATCCAGCAACGACCAAGGCTCAAATAGTTAAAGCGCTCAAAGCAATGACGAAAAGTATACTGCTCGGAGAGAAAGTAAACGCTATATTAGAAAAATCGTCCGTTTGGGCCGAGTACAAGGATCAAAAGCACGATCTCTTCATTTCGAATACTCCTACCGCCGGCTATCTTACCGGTTGGTATAATTTCAACAACTCCAAGTTTAACATTGTTTTTTGTTTGAATGCTTTGATAGATGTTGGTAAAAAAAAACCCGGATGGATAATAATCGTTTAAAAACAAACCCAAACAGGAGGGATTCCCGTATCGGCAGGATATTTGACTGCAGGACCTACATCGACCCTTCCGAGTGGACCGCCACCTGTCGACAAGGAGGACCGTTTGATCGACAGCATCTGATAGGGATAGATTCGTCGTAACGAAACGATGAGAATTGCCATGTCTGTGATTTCTCTCATTTTCGCGCGTTCCCGCGTCACCATTCTTTTTCTACGTTCTTATTTGTTATAACGGACCCGAGCTTATTCATTTGTGCACGATCGTGTGATGTGCGCGATACACCAATAAGCCCGCACGCGTGCCTCCGTCTACACAGCAAACACTAAACTTCTGCAGCGTAAGCTTCGATCTTTTTTTTACTCATTTTTTCACTCCTTCGAATCGACGCGAACTACCGAAAATTCCATCTGTCGAAAGAAAACATCCTAACCAGCATTTTATTGCAACTATTATTATCCATTGACGGCAATTATTCACATTGCTGTCTTTTCTTTCACCGCGAAAGAGTCGAGCACTGCTCGATGCACGGAAAACAAAGTTCATTCGATTTATTCCAAATTTATTATTTTTCTAAACTCATTTCGAACTCCGAATAATTTTTACGAAATAATTTATTAAAAAAAGTCAAATAAGATGGTCAAGGAAAAGTCAAAATTGTAATTACGTAATTCCGTTAAATACACGAATGTTGAGATCATTTCTTGCCAAGTCTTCATTTTTGACTGTCCAATCAATCGGATAAACTTTAAGCGCGTCATTATTTTTATTATACTTTACTCTAGAACACGCTAAAAAAAATATCTACAAAAGAGCATGGGAGGAGGAGAGCGAACAGGGCCAAGCTTGGTGGATAAGAACCATGCCTCGAGTATGTTCGACTCTTTCGCGATACGTAGAATGCCAACGAGAATTGAACGAAAGGATATTCGGATTTTAATTTCGCGTCGGTGTACGATTTGTAAATAGGTCGTGTAACATTGCATACGTTTGTGTTTTGAAAATGAGATAAAAGTGCGGAATCATTGCGTGGGCGGGAATGATTCGCGATCGCGTTGGACTTACTCTCCTCTGTTCTAAAATATTTGCAACAATTAGAGGGTGGGGGTTCGAGAAATAGAAGTAAAATCATCAAATATTAGGTTCATATATACACACACGCGCGCGCGCGTGTGTGTGTGTGTGTGTGTGACGTGTGTGAATAAGAGCAAC